>JAQQSK010002193.1:0-108373 GCA_028658325.1 Potorous gilbertii | reverse complement strand
TCTGGTTTAGGCATCAAGATCATATTTTTTATCATGGAAAGAATTTGGTAGTATCCTTTTTCCCCCCAGTTCTTCCAAACAACTTTTGTAGCTTTAAATGTGTTGTTCTTTAAATGTTCTATAGAATTAACTTGTAAATCCATCTCCTCCTGGATTTGTTTGGTTTTTTGTTTTTGTTTTTTTGCTTTGGGAGCTCACTTATGGCTTTTTTGGTTTCTTTAAGATTGAGTTGTTTAAACTTTCTATTTCTTTTTATGCTGAACTGAATACTTTATATTTTTGTAAATATTCATGTCATCAAAATGATTTACCAAATAACCTCAAAGTTAGAAGAGACTTAAGAAATCATCAGGTCCAACCATTGTCCTAAGCAAGAAGCTTCTATTGATACACCAGACAAGATTGATACATCTAATCATTTCCTGAAGATCCCTGGTAACCTACTAATTTCCAGAGCAGCTTGTTATACTTTTGGATCCTTTTAATTATAAGAAAGTTTTCCTTTAAAGGAACCCTAGATTTTCTACTTTGTAACTTTCATGAAATGTTACAAGTTCTTCCTTCTGGGACCAAGGAGTACAAGTCTAATCTTCATTCCAGGATGGCCCTTTGAATAATTAATGACAGTTGTCATACCTTCTAAATCTGTTCTTCTCCAATATAATTCCTCATTTGATTTAAACTTAAATTCCTTTTACTTTTGTGGTCATTCTCCCCTGGACAAAGCTCATCGATGTCTTTACTAAAATGTGGTGCTGAGACTTGAGCATCATACTCCCAAGTATAGTTCAGTGATGGTAGAGCATAGCAGGAGTGTTATCTTCCCTAGTCCTGGAAACTATATATTATACTGTGTTCTGACTCATCTATTTCTCTTTTTCTCCCAGTAATTTCATGACTATCAGATGCTTTTTTAATGCTTTAAAAAAAGAAGTTCTTTGCCTCTGAAAGATCATGTAGTCATCTATAGCTTCCTGTTACTTTTTGCCTAGGAAACTTTTAGAAAATTTGTAAATAAAGTCAATTGCTCTTATGTTCTTACTCTGATTGATTACTTCCATCTCTTTCTCAGTATTTCTGCTTAGTACATTCTCAAAGGCATTATTGTCTAATCACTCAACCAGTATCAATTTTGTTGATTTTAAATGGCAAGTTTTAATTGCTATATCATATTTCCTTTGTACCGTGTACAGTTATTTCTGAAGATCCTATTAATTTTGACATATAACTACAGATTGCTATTTATAATATTTTGCAAGGTTTAGCAAATAGCTTTGATTTTACATAGTAAATGTGTTTCAAATTATTTCAATTTTCCTATTGATATCTCTTATGAAAACCTGTATATTCCATTGGGGAAAATATCATCTCTTAAATGTTTAAAACTTTTAGTAAGGAAAGGGTTAATGTTTGACATCATGCCAAGTTAGCATAGAATACATTTTGACTGACATTAAAAATATTTTACTTCCAGTGATGATGCTTCTCATGAGTTTCTCATTTCTATACAGTTACTCTGTTACTGATGTTTAAAACTAGTGTCATCTGTGACTTCTCCTGTTCCTTCACCCCTTTCATCCAATTAGTTTCCTATTATTGCTTTAATCATTTATTCTTTTATCAGTCATGATGTATTTGAAAGAATCACTAGACTCTGGGTTCATGTTGTAGACTTTAACTATTCCTCCTACCAGCAAGTCAATTACCTTCTTTTAAGAGTAATTTTCAGTAATCTGATTTCCATCCTTTGGAATCTCTGTTTAATCCATCTTTCACACTGGCTCCTAGATTAATCATCCTAATGTTTATATCGTATCATGTCATGGCACCAAAATCATTTTTAGTTATCATTGGGACAAAGAGAAGAAACAGTTTAGTAACTTTTCTTGCATAATTCAAAATTGTTTCCTGGGTTAATTTGACTTTTCAAATTCACTTAACCCTGTTTACATCAGTTTGAAAAATGAGCAGGAGAAGGAAACAGCAAGTCACTCCAGCATCTTTGTGAAATGGTGTCATGAAGAGTCAGATATGACTAAAAACAACTTATGTATTAAATAATGACCATTGGTTATGTTTTGTTGCCCAGTCATTTTTCATATTTAATTTTTTTATCTTGGATGTAAAAATTTTATTAAATACTTTTCATTCTAGTTGTGTTGATTTTGTTTGTATAGAAGTTTTTATCATTTACTACAAATTAAAATTGTCTTTTTATCTAATTTTTTAGATACTAGTTCTACGTCTCACCATAGATCTAAAGCATGCATACTTCCATTTTCTTGTATATATGACATGACCTTTATGTTTAAGTTGTTTAATCATTTGGAGCTTATTATGCCTTGTGGTACGTTATAATCTGCCAAAATACTTTAAGATTAATATTTAAGTTTATATAAAACAATATTTTCAGTATTTATAAATTTGAAATTAGAAAACTAATTTATTAAAATAAAGTTCTTATGTTTTTATAGTGCTTACAATTTTTGTTAATTTCAAAAACAGTAGAAACTTATATAAAACAGTTATTTTTGTCATTTTGTGGCTATGTGTATAGGCTTCCACTGAAATAAATAATGTCCCTGTTCTTTTTAAAACCTCTAAACGTGGTCTCTGTTGCTGTAATTGGTGACCCTGAAGAACAGTTTGGGGTAAAAAGAAGTAACAATGGGGAAAAGAGTGCATGTTTCTTTAATACTATAGAACATATGGGTTAAAGTATCTTTCCTTTTAGCCTAAAAGCTTCATATTAAGATGTAAACCAAATTCAGTTATATTTGTTTCTATGTACGATTTTTGGATCTCCTAAAGACCTTTCCATGGCAAATGCTAATTGTACATAAGCAAGGTTCATGGAAGTTGGGCATGTTTAGGAATAGAAGCACTAAATTGGTTTTAGAGAAATAAAATGGAAAATAAAAATAATATAGATACTTACTATCTAGAGCTAGGATAGAAATAAGGTATAAAGCAAAAAGCATTCAACCTGGTGTAGTATTCTTTATAAAGTATTTGTTTGGTGGTCTAAACTTGAACTTAGAGCCATAGTCTAGATGCTTTAGAAACTGCATTAATTTTTCCCCAAATTCAGAATTGCCAGTAATTCCATTTATTGTAAGAATTATTGGTATATTTAATTCCATAATTCAATATATATACATATATGTATGTTCTTTGTGTTTTACTGCAGCAAAAAAAGTGACTAGGTCATGGCACGCTTAACAAAGAGACGACAAGCGGATACAAAAGCTATCCAGCATCTTTGGGCAGCTATTGAGATCATTCGAAACCAGAAGCAAATTGCTAACATCGACCGCATTACAAAGTAAGTAGCAATGCATAGTAAACATTTTAAATGAATTTTTAAAATATAACAATCTCTTTGTGAACTCTATAGAAAAAGATTTATAAGATAAATCATCATTTACAAACTTCATTTTTATAACATAGGAATGTTACATAGAAAATAATTCCAATAGGACAAAAACAAAAACTTCTTTCCAGGGCACTCTAAGGAAAGAGAGAACCTTCAGTTTACACTCACTGACTTGGCCCTTTTTGCATCCATCTCTGTTTAAACGGAAGACTCTCACCTATAGCCAGATCCATTTTTTTTTTAAAGGAAAATAGCAAACAGAAATTGGAAAATTTCTACACAGTAGAAAATAACAGAAAATATAAAAGGATGAAAGAGCTCTTTGTTGGAACCAAGATGAAATCTCAATCCAAGCTAAAAGAAAAATCCCACTCTCACTCAAGAGGAAAAACTTAAGTCTAGTTAACAAGCATTTATTTAGCACAAACTATGTGCCAGACACTGTACTAAATTCTGGGAAACCAAAAAAAGGGAAAAACTGTCCCTTCTCTCAAGGAACTCACAGTCTAGTAAGGAGGATACTTAACAGTCTGGATCCATGCTTCTCTCTAAGAAATGTGTCTTCTCCCATCAACTCTACCTGTTATATTGGCACATTCTGTTGCCATCAGCCGTCTCTTCCATGAAATATATCTCCTGCTTGTACACCAGCAGACAAAATATCTGAGGAGTAGAAATATAGTTTATCCTTCAGTATCATCAAATTGTAGAATTTATGAATGAGAAAGGAACCTGGAGAGCATTAGTTTATCTAGTAATAAGCACTTGTGGTAGAGTTGGCTTTGAAATAAATGTTTGTTGCAGCTCAGTTTCTAAATTTAATATATAGGTAAGTAGTTACGGCTTTTTAAAATGAAGTAGCTCAAAATAGTGAAAACAAACAGCAGTACCCTGTAGACAGTGTAGGTGAAGCACAATACCAAATTATGTGGCACAGCTGTAGGCTGACTAGAGATCAACTCTATTAGATTACCAAACTAATGTGCCATACTTCGTTGATTTTATCATAATGGAATGGATAGTAGAGGCATTGGATAGTGTGTAAAGTAAGTGTAAAATAATGAAAATGCCAGTAGGCCCTATTATAAGCAATGGAAAAACCAAGGAATAGTCTTCAAATCAGATCAATCCAAAAACATCTGTTAAGAGCCTACTGTTATGACAGCACTGTGTTAGGCACTGGGTGGAGGACCACATAGGTAAGATATGATCCCTGCCTTCATTGAGCTCACTGTTTAGTAGAAAGGTTTTACAAGGGCATAAATGATCATAACACAAAAATATAAAGTACTCCATGTCGCAACAAGCACCCTGACTGCTAGCACAGATTCTTAAATCTGCTTTTCTAAAAGGAAAGCAACTTTCAAGGTGTTCAGAGTCTTCTTTAATTACATTCACCAACAGAGAAAATAACAAGCAGAGAAATAAAGACCAACAGACAGGGCTTCTGTCTGACCATAAGCAATGCAGACATCCTCTTAATCCAGCGCCTCTTTAGAAATTAACAAAAGGTGTGGCCCTTCCTACAAAACTAGCCTCCCATAATCAGGTTTCCCTTAATGGGCTCCACCTGAGGCCAGGAAGATCTTTAACTCTCATTAACATTATACTCTATAAGACCTAAAGGGGGAAAATGATTATTGAATGACAGTATTCAGCAAGTTTTCCTTCACAGAGGTGTCATTTGAGATATAATATATGTAAAACAATTTGCTAACCGTAAAATGTTTACAACTTTTAACTTAATATTATTTTAGTTGAACTTTAAAAGAATTCAAAGGAGATGGGGGGCGGGTACCATATTAGGCTTAAGGATCTGTGAACAATATAGGTGAGAAGGTGTGGGACATGTATAGAGGATGGGAAGTAGCTCAGTTTGTCTGAAGTAGAGATTGCCTAGAGGAGAAGACATATGGAATAGGCTGGATCAGAGTAGTGCCAGTTTGTGAAACACCTTGAATGTTTTCTTATTCTTAAAATGGCAGGATGAACCAAGTGACTCAGAGTTGTAGGTTTATGATCCTACAAGCCTATGATCAATGATTTACAAATTTATAGTATACCTCTATTGTCAGAGTTTAAAGAAGTAGAGTTGCAATTTGTTCTATTTAGAATTCTCAAGAGACAAAAGTTCTAAATTCTTAATTATCTTCATTTAAAAAAAAAAATTCAGGTTTTGTATCAAGACCATGAAAGAGAATAGAGACAGTTATATTACAGAATGTTAATTGAAATCTGTTTCTTATATTTTTTAAATTAAATATATCTTAACTAATATGGAAATATATTTTGCATGATTTCACATTTATAATCAATATCATTGCTTGCCTTCTCAAGGGGTGAAGGAGGAAAAGACTTTGAAACTCAAAACTTTAAAAAATGAATGCTAAAAAAAAGTGTTAAATGTAATTGGGAAATGTTTCATGAAATAAATAAAAGTACATTTTTAAAAAGAATTAAATATGTCTTTAAAATGTTAATTCTATTTTGTACCGCCAAAGAGAGTGTTTCAATAGGTTGTAATATATAGTAAACATTTAATAAATTCTAAATTAAATATATGTTAGAAATTTTAGCAGTTTGATTTTAAATACAGTTCTTGCTGGCCTTCTGATTTCAAAACAGTATTTATAAGTGTTTTAATAATAAAATCCAAAAGAAAGGCCTGACTTAAATGTTAAATATTCTTAAGTTAGTTTTGTTTTTTCATTAGAAATTACTTATCTGTTTGTTAAATTAGAATGGCTTTATTAAGAAACAATTATCACATCATCACAAAATCAGAGGTAACAGCCACATACTGTTACAAGCCATTATCTCTGACTTGACAAATGACAACTTCCATATTTGTAAGTCTGAGATGTAAAAACAATTTCAATTCATCACCTACTTTCTATCTACAACGTAACAAATTACTATTATAATCAGATAGACCTATGAATACCTGATTTTGAAGTTCAGAACATATTTCACCTTGAAAAATTATTAGAAATAATTAGAAGAGGGTTTTAAATTTCATGTTTTTGTAGTTAAAATGTTTTTATACACATGGGATAGCTTGGGTTTGCTATTATTTTTATACAAAAAAACAAAATAGAGTTGAATAACGTTTGTGACTAGCAACATTGAAAACAACTCACCAAATATGGCCAGTTAATATTGAATTGACAGAATGGTTTTATTCAAATTTATAGTAGTAGATGAGGACAAAGATTAATCATACTTATCACTATTTGAGAAAATGTGATTTCTAATTTATTGTGCCACTTTGAACAGTGAATTCTGAAGTTCTTAGTGATGTTCCAGATATGCGTAAACCAAAAGAGAACATTCATAAGATTTCAACATATGCAATAAAACAGGTTGCTTTTGGCATTATTACTAGATAACTTTTACTAATTAATCATACCACTTTGCTTTTGCTTAATTAAATAAATGAAGTTTTTATCCTGTTAGTTATTTTTTTTAAAACTCTTAATCTAATGAAGTCCATTAAAAAAACCTAAGCCAGTTTCCAAAAATAAAATCTTCTTAAATTAGTTCTACATTGAAACTTTTCTTCAGTCAAAATGAATATAATGTAATTTTGATGCAATTGTTCTTGGTTTTTCAAAATCTTTTCCCCTGTTCTGAGTGCTGCTGTTATTGCTGAAAATTCAGAAGGCTTTTAAATGTGTAAAATATGAAGCTTAAGTAATTATCAGATGAAATTATTCAATAAGGAGATCAAACATAAGCTCAAGCTAAAAAATTTTTATTACTTAATTTAAAAATATGCTCTGACATACATACATAATTTGACATAAGCCTTCTTTTCCAACTCTATCTTCCACTACTTCCATAATCTACCTTATTTTTTAAAAATAGCAAGTTTCTCTTTCTCTCCACTTCATCATTTAAAAAATACCATAAAAAAGTCCTTGTAACAAATATCCCTCCCTTCACTTTAATAAGACTAGTCTATTCATTGTTTTACTAATATACCAAGTATATTTATACCTTATCTTCAATGTGTTTTTTTCCATACCTAGAATAAGGCCCTGTTCCCTCTTTTCCTCTCACGTTTTTAGCTATCCAGATTTTATCCATCCTTTATGGTTCATACCTCCTTCATGAAACACTCTTATGAGTATTACAACCTAAAGTGATTTCTCCCCCCTCTGAACTCCTAGAGTACCCTCTGTTGTTATTGGTCCTGTACCATCTTTTGACAGCTATTGTATTGTTGTCTTACATCATGAGCTTTTTGTATAACCATATTCATCTTCCCACCTAGTTAAGGTTCAACAAACCTGAATGATTACATATAAAATTGTGAATTTATATATTGAATTTAACACAATAGTAATACAGCTGCCCTACTTATCTATATCATTTTCTGAACTTACTGCTTCTCTTTCTTTAAGTGTTTTTGATGTTTTGTTATTATTCTTTTGTTCTCTTCATGTATCACTGTCACTTTCTACCAACTTCCTTTCCCTCTTGCTATCCCTTCTTTGTAACCAATGAGTATTGTCATGCAAAAAAATGACCCCATTGACGATGTCTATAAAAATCTGCCTCTTTGTACCCCTCTAATCAGTCCATTGCCTCTCTTCGAAGAGAGGGAAAGCGTATTTCATTATCAGTCTTCTGAAGTCTTACTACATTATTTTAATTTCCATTATTTTTTCTGGTTGCTCTTACATTACACTTTGTATCAGTTTATGCAAATATTTCCAGGTTTCTTTTATTTCATCATTCATTATTGCCTACTGAACAATAGTATCCCATGATTTCATATACTGTAGTTTATTCTTTCTCCAGTTGGGGGGGACCTACTTTGATTTTAATTTTGTGCTACCATAAATAATGATAGTATGTACACTTTTAGGCATATGGGTCATTTACCCCTATCTTTGACTACTTTGGAATATATGCATAGAAGTGTCATTTCTGGTCAAAGAAAACCATATAGTATAGTGACTTTTATTACTTCTCCACCCATACTGCTAACTGTTCCACAAGTGCAATATGTTATTTCCCATACCTTTTCATGGGCATAATCCATGCCCTTTAGCTAAATACATTCCTTTATTTCTTCCTTTTAGATTTCTTATTTTCCTTCACAAAATCTTACTCCATTCCTCATCACAGCATAGAGAGAGCCCAGTGGACTCTCAAAGGCTATGCCTATGAAGAGTAAGCTTTGGTAGATTCAGTATGTTGGAAATATTTAAAATGCATTCTTGGCATATAACAGACTTATGTCCACTTTATAATAACCATCCTAGCTAGATGTATAAGTAAGCTGGTAACAAACAAAATAAGACTAAATGACTGCAGTGACAGTTGTAGAGTGTTAAGTAAGAATGTTAAGTAAGAGGTTGTTTAGAATCACAGTTTTTAGACTGTATACATTCACTGATACTTTAAAGGTGAGATTCTTGTCCAAAGACCAATAAATGGATATGCTACTTGAGTCAGAAGACAAGATTGTTGAAGCAACAGGGAAGAATGGCTCACATGTTCTCCTTGCAGAGTAAATAATGGAGTTGATGGAGTTGTTTGTTTTTTTTTTTATTTCTTGGGATATTTATTCATCTACCAGTACTGGGAATGGTACTCATAATGAATATTAGCAAAAAAGAATGCCATAAAAATAAAAGTTTATGCTCTATCTGTTGTAGAGAATCAGTAAGTAGAGAGAAGTTCTACAGAGAACTTGATAAGATCCAAGTGAAGTCAACTTGTATTTTTTACATATGGTGACTTCACTGTACGGGTATAGGAATAGACAGGGTATCCTATATACACTGGAAAACATTTCACAGTAAGTTATGAGCAAGATTAAAAACTTAAACACTATACAGAAGCTTTGGACTTCTACATGACAGATACTTTCTTTGAGAAAATTAGAAGCTGTGGAACATGGCAGACAATGAGTAATGAAATTAATTGTATTTTATATTACATTTTTTCCGTGGGGCAAACATTCTTTTGTGGAAGTCACTTCACGATCAGCCATCCATGTAAAATGAGACACTGACTTTTTAGAGCAAATGTCAAAATTAAGGTGAAACTAGAAAAAGAATAAATATAGGAAAAGATTATAGTATGTAAACTACAACCTGACCAGAATGTGAGAAGTATGTGGGGAGAAAGGCCATTGACACAAACAATTTCATTTAGAAATTTAACTGATATTTATTATTTCCCTTTATAAGAGAATAAAATAACACTCCCCCCCCCCAAAAAAAAAACAAATTAAAAAACAAAACTCAAACCCTAATAAACCAGTCTTGTGAATTACTTGCTAAGTGGAGACCTGGCAGCCAAGGAAGCCATCGCTTTAGCGTAAAACTTGTTTGTATTGGCAAAGATGTCTAAAGGGCCAGTGGGGGAAAAGGCACTTTAAGGCTCAGCTTAAAGAGCTGTGAATTGTCCTAACCATTTGGAAAAGAATTGGGAATTTTAACTTTGCTAAATAAGACTAAACTAGTTAAATTAGCAAAGAGAAAGGCTATACATATGTATGCCTTTGAGCATATATGTATGTAGGGAGAACACATAATTGCTGTACTTTTATAGAATCAGAGAACTAGAGTGAAAGCCCATCTATTGGATAATGATTGACCAAGTGACATATGAATGTGGTGGAATATTATTGTGCTGTAGGGAATAACAATTATGAAAAATTTATAGAAATTTGGAAAAATTTCTATCACCTGATACAAAGAAATGAACAGAACAAGAAAATGACCAAAATAATGCACAAGAAACACTATTCCAAGATTTTAGGACTCAAATATAGTGTCCAGCTCTGATTTCAGAGGACTATAGATGTAAAGCCTGTCTCTGGCATTTGAGGAGAAGGAGTGGGGAGGGGGTTTTCAAATGTGGGGTAGTTTTTAGAGCTTGGCTGGTTGTGCTTTACTCAAGGAGGGTTCAGTAAGGGAGAGGCAATTAATGGGAAATCGACATTAGTACAAAAAAAAGGATCACTAAAACATTTTTTAAAATCTTTGTACAGTTTTATAAAGAATAATGGTGAGACTATGAACAGTATTGCCTGACTAAATAATGAGTGGCCCTGAAGAGAAAAGTCAGTTTAACGAAAGCTAGACAAAATACCCAGCTGAGCAAAGCCCCTGTGATGGATTATATGGGCCTTAAGAACAGGACTTGTTTCATTTCTGTGTGTCTGTGTTTCCAGCACTTAGCACAATGCTTGGCACATAGTAGATACTTCATAAATGTCGGCTGATTGATTATTGATAGAAACCATTCATAGATAAAACTAGAGTAAGGAAAATGAACAGATCAGAGATAAAAAACAAACTGTCCCTGATGCCTGGAGCACACTTCAAATACTACCTCTTCTGTGAGACCTTTACTGCTCCCCTCACCTGCTGGTGCCTCCCCACCAAAAGACAAAAACCTTATACTTTATTATGTGATTTAATTTTTTTTTCTTTTGTATCCCTAATGCCTAGCACATCAGGCAGTGTGGCATTAATAACAGATCTCAAAACCAGGAATTGGATCTGAGTTGAAGCCCTGTCACTGACATGCTGGCTGTGTGAGGCTACACATGTCACTCAGTGTTCCTCAAACAAGTGGAATCACAGATTTGCTCTCTATCCCCAGTGCCCAGCACAGGATCTGGCATGTAGTGTAGGTACTTCATAAAAATTTGCTGACTAATTTGCAAACGTTTTTGTAATAAAATCCTTTCACCAATGAGAATAGTGGTCTCTGACATCATAGTGCTAGTGTTTGCATATAAGAAAAGTAAAAACAGCCCTAAGAAAGCACAATGTGGAAGTATATACTAGACCAAGTATATACAAAGGAGGTCCATGCTGGAGATAATATAGTTTTGAGGGTGTTCAGTAATTGATTCTCAAGATATCTGAAGGAAAGGGCAGATACCAAAGGTGGGGGTAAAATCAAGTTTTCACAGGTAATATTTCATAAGATCCCACTGTGCTTATTGTCTGTATTCTGTTTTGAAAATGAAAAGATTTTGGATTCAGTTAAAAAAAAAAGAATTGCCTTCACTCTTCTTCAGTAATGTCAGAATTATACGTGATTCTTAAAGATAGAGCAGATAGTCTTGTATGATAGTGATCATTAATATCACATGAGATATAAAAATTTCAAAACCAAAACACATCCAAGAGAACATCAATAACAATTAAACCGTATACCTGCTTTGTCTACATAAAATTGGTGTGAGAATGATCTTTGATTAAATTGTGGGCATTCTTGATGAAAGTATTAGTAAGGAACAAGTAGGTTTTTGTAGGTGATATTCCATGGTACATTTCATCTTTAAATCTTACACAGTTGATTGAAAGATTTGTAAAGATATATGATCATACTGTGTTTACTGTTTATGCCTTAGGATACCCAAACCTACATCTCTATCATTATGAAATAGAATTCTAATGCTAAAGTATTTCATTTTACTTGCATTTAAAGAAAATGGATGTATTATTTTTAAAATTAGGGCATATTTTGGTAGGAAATGAAGCTATTGAATAACTTATCTTTAAAATACAGTAAATATATTGTCTTTAAAATTATCAAACATTTTTGGTAAGAAATAAGTACTAAATTTAGCTTATGCGTCTTCAGCTTGATTTATGGCATTTAGTGCCTTCCACAAACTAGCTTCTTCCTATCTTTCCAGTCTTTTTTCATATTATTTCTTTTTAGGCATTCTTAATGATCCACAATATCTTAGTTGGAAGACACCGCAGAGACCATCTAGTCCAAATTATACCTGAACAAGAGTCTTTTACAATATTTTCAATAGGTATTTATCTAGTCAGTCATGTCTCCCAAAGCAGCCCTTTCCACTTTGGTGATTTCTCTAATTGTTGGAGAAGGGGGAGTTGTTTTTTGTTTTTCCATCAAACTGAAATCAGCCTCCTTGAAACTTCTGCTTTGTGTAGAAAAAAGACGAAAACTAATTTTTCTTCCATGTAATAGCATTTCATATATTTGAACACAACAGTTGTCGCATCTGGTGTAAGTCTTCATTTTGCTAGCCTTGACATATTCAGCCCCTTCTATAGCCTAGGAGAGAAATGATCATATACCATATGATCCGAAGTCTGACTACTGGTTCTCTTCAACACATTAATGTACTTAATGAAATGGTGCACCCAGAAGTGAATGAAGTAATCCAATGGTATATAGTCTGACCAAGGCACAGGATAGCTACAGTGGCACTCCTTCTAAGTGGTTCTCAAAACTTTATTTTTCGTCTTTGCCAGAAAGAAATGCTCCAACGACAAGGCAGACAGGAGACTCTGTCATGGTCCTAAGATCAAAAGTTGTAAATTTTTTGTAATTTGCAGGAAACTCATTTGTGCATGTTAGATCACAGTTACAAGTTCCGTAGAATTTGTGGTATTTGGCACTTTTAAAGATACTCCCTCCTTACTTGTAGTTTAAGATAGTATTAGCTTTTTGGTTGCCAGTGAATCAATATCATTGATTAATGTTGTGTTTGCAATTCACTAAAAATACCAGATTTCTTTTTATGAACTGATATCTGTCTAAAAAAGTTGATTTCAAAAACTCAATTGTAAGACTTTACATGTATCTTTATTAAATTTCATCACATTAGATTTGTCCCAGTGTCAAGAGTTTTTCAATCCTCATTCTCATCCAGTATGTTAGTTATCCTATTATGTTATGTACAAAATTAACAAGCATGCCATTTTTTTCTTTGTGAGAGAATTTAACATTTGGCAAAAATCTTTGTGTTCTACAGATGGAAAGCCATCTCAGTTTTATTAATTTTAGTGTCTTACCTTCCATATCCTCTTTCTGTAGCATGGAAGAAACTATATGACTTTATATATCAGGATAACAGAAAGTAAAATTGCTATCATAACAGTAGGAAGGGTGTACCACATTAACTGCTTTACATCCACCCAATTGTTCCAGGCAAAAATCAATGCAATGTGGTGTTGATAAATGCCAAATAAAAGGCAAAAGATTCTCAAATTGCTCTGAATACATTGACATTCCAGGTCAGGGAGTTGCTGACAGACAGAATGGAGGTCACTGCCAGCAGGGCCAACAAAGCAAGTCCCACAATTCCATTCTCCAAACACTATGTTCAGCCCAGGCATCTTCTTTCCTTTGTTGGATCTGTTCACATACCCAGTTTAGCAGCTTGTATCTGTAAGACCTCCTCATTGCATAGGACACACTGCAATATAAGTTGCATGTAGTGAGGCAAAAAAGAAACTGAGAAGGCGAGATTTTTTCCACTTATCCAACCAATCTAGAAATCTCTTATGCTTGGTTCTGTTATGAAATTGGAGAGCAGATGCCGTTATACCTGGCAAATAGACCAATGCCAAGAGAGTGATGGAAATCACTGGCAGAACTTTGTGGATGAGGAGGATTGTAGTATTACAGAAAAAGTGTGTCCAAGTCATGACAAAAGGATGGATGACATCCCTTAAGCAAGTATAAAGGAAGGTTATAAGGCCTATTATGACTGCCATCTTAATGGGCAAACACCATTATGGAAAGAGCTTCTGTTTGTGCTTTAGCCCGGCAGGGCACTCAAACCCATCAAAGCTAGTCATTTGATGTAAATAAAAAAGATCAGGTCTCTTTGGGTTGCTGATATTTCTTGAGTTCCCTTCTCCTTAGTCATCATTTCACAAAATTCCTCTTGGTTTGTGATATCTTTTCTGTTTTCCATGCTAGAGAGAATCTGCTCTTTTGTTGTACAGAAATGTTAGGGGATGCCTTCTCTTCCACAGATGCAGAAGTGTGGAGATTTGACTAATTAGGGGCAGAAGTTACCAGCTGCCCTTCCTCAAGGCACTTCTGCTGCAGCAGAACTTGGTCCTGAAGTGTCCCACCCCACTCTCACTGCCTCCCACCCTTGCTTTCCACCCTGCAAGATACCGCTGACTTCTTCGCTTTCCGCAACATTCACCCCTTCCTTGTTTTATCCTTCATAAGCATGTTATCTTAACCCAGGAATAGTCTAGTAAAGACCTTGCAAGTTCAGACTAATCAATAATAAGTAGTCTTTGAATCTTGAATTCAAGATTTGGATCTTGAATCCACCTAAACATCTGGCTAACCTAAATCAGTAGAGTTCTCTAATGTACCAGGCTAGTCATATTGTTATTCTGGACTGGGCCTGACTCAGGCCAATCCCAGGGTAGTTTATGTTCCATGTTTGGAATGAAATGTGAAATTCATAAATCATCAACAGTTAACAAAAGAGATTCACTTAGCCATGGCTGGAGAAGGGTATCTAACAGCGATAGGTATAGATGTCATCAAGCTGATTAACTAGTGAATTTCCCTTCATTTTCCACCAACCAAACAGCACAGCATACCTGGCACTCTTCGTGTTTTATTTGTACTTAGTTGGCTGGGAAGTGATATCAACAATCTGAGCCAGTCACATCCCTAGGATGATCTTAATACCTTTCTTTTCAATCATAGAATCATATTTTTTGAGCTGAAAGGGACCTTTGAGGCCATCTTTTCCTTTTTTTCCCTTAGTATTTCAGTTTTTTCTAATAACATGTAAAGATAGTTTTCAACATTCATTTTTGTAAAATTTTGAGTTCCAAATTTTTCTCCTTCCTTCTCCCTTCCCCAGGACAGCAAGCAATCTGACATAGGTTATACATGTACAATCATGTTAAACATATTTCCACATTAGTCATGTCGTGAAAAAGTAGTGGAACAAAAGGGAAAAATCATGAAAAAGGAAAAAACAAAAGGTGAAAAGAGTATGCTTCAACCTGTAGTTGGATTCCATAGTTCTTTCTCTCTTCTTTTTCCATCACCAGTCTTTTGGAATTGTCTTGGATTGTTGTATTGCTGAGAAGAGCTAAGTCTCTCATTGCACAATGTTGCTGTTGCTGTGTACAATGTTCTCCTGGTTCTTGTTTACTTCAGTTCGCATCATTTCATGTAAGTCTTTCCAGGTTTTTCTGAAACCTGCCTGCTCATCATTTCTTATAACACAATATTATTCCATTATGTTCATATACCACAACTTATTCAGCCATTCCCCAGTTGATGGGCATCCCCTCAATTTCTACCATAAAAAGAGCTGCTATAAATATTTTTTTACATGTGGATCCATTTCCCTTTTTTATGATCTCTTTAGGACACAGACCTAATAGTGGTATTACTAGTTGGTTGCCCTTGATCTCAATAGGAAAAACTAACCTAACTTGTATGAGTGCAGTAGGATATTGCACCTAACACACCTGTCATGAAAAAAAATTCATCTGGCATGACCATTCTGACTCTTTCTGATTAAAGGACTTGAGCTGAACCTTGACAGAAGCTAGATATTTTCTAAGGTGGTAAGGAAGGAGTGTATTCCAGGCTAGAGGGAGAACCTGTATAAAGTGTACATAGTTTTAAAAGGGAGTGTTATATCTATGGAATAAAAAGTAGATTAGTTTTAGCTGGTACCTGGAGTACATGAAGGAGTATATTATGCAATAATCCTAGAAAGATAGGTTGAAGACATATATCATAAAGGGATGTAAATGCCAAGAAATGGAACCATTGGAATTGGGGAGTGGCTTGCTCAAGAACTTTTGCCTGAGAAATGTAAATTTGTCACCTGTATGGAGGATGGATTGGAGAGGGGAGAGACCTGAGACAGGAAGACCAATTATGAAGTTATTACAGTAGTCTAGGTCTAAGTGATAAGAATCCTGGAATAGGAGAAATGAAGGATTGGAAAGAAAAGAAGTTGAGTTATGTGGAAAAAGTTTTTGGAGAGGCATTATCTGAGAAAGATACTTAAGTGGCAACATTTTGTAGCTATTGGCTACTATGTTAAACTAGATGATCTCTGTACACCTTTTTAGCTCTGAAATTCTGCATTTATAATATGTTTGAGGTAAAATAGTCCCAAATTTATCTAAGGTTATGAGTTCCGCCCTATCACTTATAACTCAAGAACTCAATGGAATCATTACATACTTAATGTCCTACTATAGTCAGAAATGACAGCCAAGATGCTGAGGCTCTTTGAAGGGAAGAAGAAAAAAAGAAGATCTATTATAATTTTTGTGCACAACTATAGCATATTTGAGCCTTGACTACTGTGTATGTAGTTCTGTTCATGACCTTTCATGAGTGATACAGAAAAGATTTAGAGGAAGATGGCTAAAATAATTAAGAAACATGAGGGTAGATTGGAGGCATGAAACTGGTATAAGAATTCTTCACTCCAATCATATGAAGATTAGCAGAGGAGAATGAGCGGGGTTTAAAATCATAAAGGATAAAAGATTTTTTTCTAACCTCGGCATTACAGATGTAGTGAGATATCCTTTAACTATTCTGTACTTGACTCAGGCCAATTTCCTGATAGTCTGATAGTTTAGATTCAGTATTAGAACAAAATGAGACTTTGGTAGGTCATTCAACAGTTAACAAAAAAGAGATTTACTAGGCCCTGAGAGAATACTCAACAAGAATAGAGAAGCATTGAAGTCACCTTGAATTAATTTAGTTGAGTGAATTTACCTATCCATCAGCCAAGCTTCAGAGCCCTCTTAGTACTCATGGCAGCTTTGTACTCAGGTGAGGAGGAAATGATGTCACCAGTCAGCAAGTTTTTTCTGAGCCAACTGTATCTCAAGGGATGGTCCAATACCTTTTTAGGAAAAAAGTTTAACATACATGGGTTAGGATGTCATGTCTATCACAGAGGTCAGTTAAAATAAAATAAAGTACAGATAAAATAAGCTTGACAAGTTATCATTACTCTTAAATTGAAATTTAAGTGAACTAAAACTGTACATTTGCTCAAATATTATTTGTATAAAATCATGGATGATACAGTGAACTCTAATGTAATTCTTAGGAAATGAGGTGGTTTGGGGAATACATCCCCAATCTTCTCAGCAAATGTCAGCGACATACTTTAATGGGTAGTTTGGGAGTCTGATTTAATAAGGCTTTTTTTTCCTTCCAATTAGATGGAATTTTTAATATACTTTGCTATATTCCTGTCTAGTCATACATTTTATGGTATCAGATAGAGTTTATCTCATGTCCTTTAAAGAGATATTTAACAACGGCAATGATCAACAGAATATTTTGTGTTTACTATGTATAAGGTATTGGGTTAGATTTAAAAAAAGGATGCAAAGATATATGTAAAAGGAGCTTGTTTTACACAAGTGTTCTTGGGGATATACATTTAATTAAGGAGATAAGGTATAAACATATTTTAAAAGGCTCTCTCAGCCACTGCACAAAAGATGCCAAGTGAATGAATCCACTTATGTGGTTTGATATTTAAAAGTTACCATATAAAATTATCACCTAATCTACCTTATTTTTTGTTTTAATATATTAATTTTTATTAGCAAAGATAGAACTAGCTTACTCATGCTTCTTTCAGTTTTAATCAATAACTTCAAAATAATAAAATCCTAAAATAGTATTATTTACTATTTTAAAATGTGTTTTGTTTCTGTTTACCTCAGCTTATATAGTTTTTGAGAACCAATTGTTTTAACTTTTATTCCTTGTAGGCTTATATAAATTGGGAGTTTAAGAATTCCCAGGTGTTAATTATTTGAATATTTTTTAAATTCAAGCAACACTGACAGAGTATTGAATTTTTAGAAAAATACCTCATTGTTTTCCATTTTGTCTTGTTCTTAAAATAACCCACTCAGCTCCTATAAATTTTCTTTATTATAATGGTAGTTCTCACTTGTTCTTTGTGATTCTTTTAAAAAATAATTTAAAGAGGATCATATGTTCATAATATAATTTCTAAACCTAAAAACCAAACTTTTTGCTTCAGTAGCTTCCAACTTTCACTTCTACAGCAGTTGTCAAATTCCTGCAGTAGTTTCTGGATGACATCAGTACTTCATCCAAGTATACCTTTCAGATTGTTCCATGATTAAGTTTAACCTTGATTAGTCATAGCAGGTTACTGCTTGGATTTTAAGCCAGTGCTTGAGATGCCAGAGTAAAATTTATCTCCTACGAGGTCATAGGATCATAGATGTAGAGCTAAAAGAGACAGTAGGGTTCATTTACTCCAACTTTTTCATTTTACAGATGAGGAAAATGATGTGATTAAATGACCTACCCAGGGTCATAAATTTAATAAGTCACACCTGGAAATCAGGTCATCTGATTTCCAAAATCTAGTATTCTTTCCCAATATTCCGTACTAAGTACAAAATTATAAAGTTCATTGAAATAAAATAGTCAAAATATAGTTTCCCCACAGAGGCCATTGTTATATTTTATTATTTTGTTTCTATTAGGAAGTTCTTTGTGTCTTTTGTTTTAATCCAAAATGAGTGTTCTACCTCTGATATGTCCAACAATATGTTGTCATGTGGAAGATATAAAAAAACATATCAGCTATAGTTCTTGCTATCAAAGAGATGATGAGGAGGAGGAAACCTTACATTTATTTAGTTCTTTAGAGCCTTCAAAGTACTTTTAAATTCATTATCTTATTTGAACTCTGAAAGTCTATGAGTCTAACAGGGCAGATACTGTTATACTGCCCCCTCCCCCTTTTTGTAATGGTAAAATGCAGGCCAAAGAAATTAAATTACCTAGCCAAGGTCAAATAGTTAATAAGTAAAACTACAACAAGAACCTTGATCCAGCATTCTTTCCACGATATCTTACAGCTGATTTGTTTTGGGGTTTTTTGGTGCATACATAAAACGTGAGTTATAATGGAAAAGGTACTTTTTAGTTCTGTAATTCTCTGACAATGCTCTGTTACTTATTTTCAGTTTATCCTCTATATAGCATATTTGTTCATACTTGTTTCATATTGTCTTTCTCATTAGACTCTGAGCTCCATGAGAATGGGAACTGTTTTCTGCCCTCTTTGTATCCTCTGTGTTTTAACACAGAGTGGTTGCCACATAGTTCAGTCGTTTCAGTCTTGTCCAACTCTTTGTGACCTTATGGACATTTTCATGTTTATTGTTGTTTTAGAAAAGTTACTAGAGTGATTTGTCATGTACTTTTCTAGTAGCAAAGAGAAGTTAAGTGACTTGCCCTAGATCACACAGCTAGTAAGTGTCTTGAGGCTGGATTTGAACTCACGAAATTGACTGTTCCTGACTCTAGGCTGGGTGCTCTATCTACTTCCCCAGGTTGCTGCCATACATACAAAGCTATACACACATTGTATTTAGGAGGGGTTATTCACAGTATTTAGATGCATGATTTTTGTTTTCTGGTTTTCATAATAAAGACAGACCACGTTCCACTGAACGGGTTTGTTTTTCTTTTTTTCTTTCTTACTGCATCACATCCTATTATAATTTCCCTAGTCTAGTTCTAAGGTTAATGTTGCCAATTTATGGGTGAAAGTTAAATGAACAAAGAAGCTCAGTAAAAGAATTGATATCTTTTTCCCTTATGTGGTACCATGCCTAAGGCCTGGGAAGGGTGAAGCTATCAGTGCCGTTACATTATTTGGATCCATAATGCCTCAAAATGGCAGGAAGAATTGGTATTGGTGTCATTCAGTAACAAAAGAAGAGAACCCTTACAACGTATGCAAAGAGTGCCTTTCCTCTGAGAACATCTCCAATTTATACTACATATATCTTGTTTATACATGCATTTTATGTCTCCTATTAGATTGCAAGTTCCTTGAGGAAAGACACCATTTTTGCTTTTATATCCTCCTCACTTTAAACAGTGCCTGTCACATAGTAGCTACTTAATAAGTAGTTGTTGACTTGACTACATGAAACCTGAGTATTTAAAAGGTATTTGGCTGGTACTGCTGAGTAAAGCTCCTAAGTCCTGATGAATTCTCTTTGGAATTCAGATACTAACCTTGATGAGGTATGGATGGTAAGAGACATCTTTTATCTTATGAAATAGCCTACTTCTGACACCGATTTCATTTGATGTAATATTTCTAGGTCCATAGAACATAAGAACATTATCCATGTAAATTCTTACATATGATGACAAATGCCTCTGCAAATGAGTAATTCTGTAACAAAGCATCCTCCATAATAGGAGATAGAACCCATGTTTTAAAAATGAAGTAATTCCTGCTCTCAAACATCCACATTCCACTGGAGGGGCTTTGCTTAACTTCTGATTTAAGGATATCTTCTGAGGCCTCTGTAATGGAAGTTATAAATCTTCCCAGCCCATTGATAGGGGCTATTGAGGGAGGCTTGATTAGGGGAAGCTTGCTTCCTATGAAGTCCCACATCTTTTGCTGATTGCAGATGAGGCACTGGGTCATGAGGGATCGTGCCCTCTGACTCTGAAAAGAGTATATGCACTCTGAGAGGAGGTTTTGCGTTGGGGCTTAGTTTTGGAAGAAGGTTTGTGTGCCAGATGAGACTCTGGGAAGCTGCCAAGCAGTGCCCCCAACTTTGAAAACCCAGATGTTGGTGCAATCGCTCTCTGGTAACTATGTATATAATGATGAAACAATTGGAAACCTGTTGGTCTCTGTATGTTGAATGTAATTAAAGTGATTGTTGACCCCTCAAAAGTTGCCTTTCCCTTTATAAATGCAGATCTAAGAACCTGTCATAGCAGACCCTGCCCTGTGTATGTCAGAGTGCTTATTGATACTGCCTCAAAGAGGGATGATGAGCAGATGGCTTTCTAGCTCGTTTGAGTAGAAAGGTTCCTCTCTCTACTATACATTGGTCACTTCCTCCTATTGTCTTGAAAGTCTAGGGCAGTTGTGGGCAGGTAGGTGGCACAGTAGATAGAGCGCTGTGCTTGGAGTCAGAAAGATTCATCTTCCTAAGTTCAAATCCAGTCTCAGACACTTACTAGTGTGATCCTAGGCAAGTCACATAACCCTGTTTGCCTCAGTTTCCTCTTCAGTAACATGAACTGAAGCAGGAAATGGCAAACCACTTCAGTCTCTTTGCCAGGAAAACCCCAAGTGGAGTCATGGAAAGTTTGACACAACTGAAACAACAAAACAACAAAAAAAAAATACATTTTCCAGTATTAGTGCTTACAAAACAGGCTTGACAGCTGTAAAATTTGTGGCTTATAACTTTAGAACTAGATGAGAATCCACCCTTACTTTACAAATGAGGAAAATAAAAGTCAGAGAGTTTTATTGATTTGCCTAGTATCACACAGCTTGCAGTTACCTGTGGTGAGGTTCAAAAATCAGATCTTCCTGAATCCAGTTCAGTTTTCTATGTACTATACTAGGAGTGTAGTAATGCAGACCAAATATATAGTCAGTGAAGGGCCAGAGATCATTAGAGATATACTAACTAGGATTTTTCTAATAAATAAAAGACTAATATTATTACTACACGTTGCTGGATCATTTTTTAAGTGATTTGGTTGTACTGCAATTAAATGTTTTGTTAGAGAATTAACTTTTTCTCACATGTACCACTAAAGTGATAAAGTGCTGAAATTAGTAAATGTACCAGAAGCATCAGAGATTAGAAGATTGTTAGAATCTTTGGTGTTGTATATCTCCAGGAATTCATGGTACAGGAGAACAATCAACATATGTTTAGCATTTTTCTTAAAATATATTTCTTAAAAATTGGATAATTGTCAAGCTGCAAATGATAGTATTTCAGATAGATTTATATGTAATGACTAAATAGCCATTGTTGAATTTAAGGTTTTAAGAACTCTAAGTCATTTATCATATATTTGTTTTGAAGACATTTAGAGTTTATCTCAGGAGAGCTGAAATGACATGAGGATTCTCAATGTAGCTTATCTATGATAGCACTGTTCAAAACTTTGGGAAAGTAATCTTCCACTGGGGTTTAAGCTGTATTCAGGTACATTAAGAAAAAGAGCTAGGGAAATTAAACTGCAAAGAAGCAGGAAGAGGATAGAAATATATCTCAAAAAAATTTAAATACAAAGCAATAAAAATATTAAGTATAGTAAACATTAACTCTAGCTATTAATGAGATAAGCAAATCAATAAAAAGAATTAATGGTGGAACATTAGCACATTACTATTAAATGAATTTTTTCTGTGCTGTTATTTATGTCTGTCTAAAGCTAACAAAACTCTGCAATGATTTGAACTCAGAGACTGGTCTGACCTTAATTTCAATTTATACTATTCTCATATGAAACAGATTTGACTGAACACATTGATGAATTGTAGACCTTAAAAAATGAATAATAAATTCAGTTTTGTTATTTTATTTGAACTGTCAAGTGAGAACCAGTTCTTGAAAGTTTACTTACAGTTAATTTAAGGCAATTTTAACATATCAAAAGATAATTAATCTGTTACAATAAACATGAGCAACGAGGAGACACCTTAGAATACCAGGCCTGGGGTCAAAATTGGCCTCCAACAATTACTAGTTGTATGTCCTTGGGCAAGTCATTTGCCCCTGTTTGCCTCAGTTTTCTCATCTGTAAAATTATCTGGAAAAAGAAATGGCAAACCACTCCAGTATCTTTGCCAAGAAAACCTCAAAAAGGGGGTCAGAAAGTCAGAAGAGTGAAACAACAGAACAGCAAAAATACCAAATATGATATTTCATATCTGTAACAAACGTCTGAAATGAAAATATATGAGAATTGGCAAAAACATTCCTCTGTGGCAAAGGATATGAACAGTTTTCCAAAGAAGAAATGTAATCTATCAATAACCACATGAAAAAATGCTTCAAATGGTAATAGCAATGATAATGGACTAAAAAGAGTTAATGTCAAAACTGTGGGATGATAAATGCTCTAATACACAGTTACTTCACATTTTTATTGTTTATTCTGGAAAATAACTTGGAATTATCCAAGAAAATTTACTATAGTTTGTCTACAAAACTATAATACTGATGAGAAATTACAGTATTAAATGTACCCTAAGGGGTCAGTTACAGAAAGGTGTCCCACATATGCTAAGATATTCATAGCCCAGCAAAAAAAGATAGAAATGCCATAGTTGGCCAGTAATTGATGGATACCTGAACAAATTGTGGCATATAAATAGAATATTATTATTATTGTGCTTTAAGATTCACAAATATGAGGAATTCAGAGAAAAAAAGGAAGACTTGTATGAGTTGATGCAGAGTAAAAGAGGCCCCACCAGAAGAACAATATATATAATGTTTGCAGTTATACAAATGAAAATAACAGGATAAGAAATCAGAATTCAGCTCAGATATGATGACCATTGTTGGTTCTAGATGACTAATGTTTGGAATACGTTTCCCTTAATTTATGTTCTCTGTGGATATATCTTGTTCCCCAACCCCCCAGATTATAGGGTGTTTTGAGTGTAGAGATAGTATCATTTTCTGTCTAACAAAATGCCTTGCATATTGTAATACTTAATAAATATTTGTTGAAGGAAATTGAAGTTGAGCCAGAGCACTTTTTATACCCTTCCTCCTATATATATCTCATATCCTCCTGTTTGTATCTCATCAAAATATGAGCTCCTTGATGTGGAGGCTGTTTTTGCCTTTCTGTGTGTCCCTACAACTTATCACAGTACCTGACACAGAGTAACCATTTAATAAATATAGACTGAGTGACTGACTCAGGGTTTTTTTTCAAGAGCTCAAAAACCAGGGAAGATTATGGCTAATGTTAGTGATTAGCTAGTGATCATCAGTGTATTCTTGTTGGTAAAAGACTCTCCTGTCATCATTACTATTGGCTGTAACTGATAGGGAGAAATTTAACCTAAACCTCCTTCTCATCCGAGCTGTCCCTTTACTCATCCAAAAATAAAATGACATGTTAAGTGCCTAATAGGTGCCATGCACTTTACTAAGTGCTGGGGATAAAAACAGTCAAAAGTACTGTTTCTTTCTCAAGAAGTTTATCTTCTACTGGGAGAGATGACATATAAATAACCATGTACAAGCAAGATATATAGAGAATCCATAGATGGAAGGCATTAGACTCAGGAAGAACCAAGAAGCTACAAGATGGAATTGAGGGGGCAAAGCATTCCAAGCAGGCAGGGCAGCCAATGCTAAGACACAAAATCTGGAAAGATAGAATTTTGTTTTTGCTAGGAACAGCAGAAAGGCCTGTTTCACTGGGTTTTGAGTACATGAAGGACAGTAAAATATAAGAAGAATGGAAAAGTAGAAAAGGGCCAGGTTGTGAAAGGCTTTAAGTACCAAATAGAGAACTTTATGTTTGATTCTAGAGGTGATAGTCATTGGAGTAAATTGATTTGGGAGGTACAACATCAGACCTGAGCTATAGGGAAATCATTTTGGCTGCTGAATAAAGAATAAATAGGAATGAGTAGAGACTTGAGGCATAGAAACCAGTAAGAAGGCTCTTGCCATACTCTAAATGAGAGATGATAAGAGCCTGTACTAGGATAGTGGCCGTGTATGTGGAAAGAGGATGATGATGCTGAGATTGCAAATCCTGGGTTAATGAGAGGTTAGGATGGTGGCTGGTACCTCAACAGTAATAAAGTTTGGAAGAGGAGGAAGGATTGGGGGGAAAAATAATAGATCCTGTTTGGGATATTTTGAATTTGAGATGCCGCTGGGACATCCAGTTCAAGGTGTCTAAAAGATTGTTGGGGTTATTGGAGCTTAAAATAGAGAGCAAGACTACATATGTAGATCTGAGAATCATCTTCATAGAGTTGATAACTTGAACCCATAGATGTTGATGAGATCACAAAATGAAATAGTATAGAGGGAGAAGAAAAGAGGAGCTGACACAGACTCTTGAAGATTCACCTTAACTAATGGGTATGACTTGAATAAAGATCCTGAAAAAGATACTAAGAATGCATTATCAGACAAGTAGGAAGAGAATTGTGTTTTTCTCCCTCTTTCCCTCTGTCTGTCTCTCTCTCTCTGTCTGTCTTTCACACAGACACATCAGAATAAATATGTATTCAGGAGGAGATGATAAAGGTTACAGTAAGGTTAAGGAAATTGAGAATTGAGAAGTCATTACATTGAGAAAATATTGGTGATTTTAGAGAAGGCAGTTAAATAATGAAGCTAGAAGGCAGATTGCAGAGGATTTCAAAGTGAGTGAAACCAGAGGAAGTGAAAGTACCTTGTATAGAAAGCTTTCTCATTTGTTTTAGCCACAAAGGGGAGAAGAGATATGAAGCAAGGGTTGTTCTTGTTTTTTAAGGATGGGGAGAGAGAGAAAGAAAGAAAAGAAAGGAAGAATGTCTTTCAGGGAAGGAGCCAATAGATAGGAAAAGACTGAAGAAGATGGGAGATGGAATCAAAGGTACATTACAGGGGTTTGCCTTGGGAAGGAGAAGGACCATCTCTTCATCAGACAGAAGTAAAGGAAAAGATAACGGAGGAAGATGTCTGAGTAATCTGAGATGAGGTAAAAAGTGAAGAGGGAGCTGTCAGAATGGTCACAGTTTTTTCAGGGAAAGTGAGACCCTTAGAGAGGGTATAGAGAGCGATTACAGTGAGCAGCTTGAGAACTAAGGAGAACCAAGAAAATATCATATACTGTGTAGGTTGGTGTATGTGTGTATAAACACATATACATAAAAACACACATAGGTATATGCAAAACATCTTAAAAGCAGATAGAAGATAATCTCCAAGGGGAGGGCACCAGTAGTCTGGGGGTGGGAAGTAGGAACAAGAAAGATCTAATGATGACAAAAGAAATTGAGCTAAATCTTGAAAGACATAAGAGACTCCCAAGAGTTAGAGATAAGAAGGAAGGTCATTCCAGGCATGAGAGACAACCTTTTCCCCTTCCCTGCTATCCCGAAAAGCACAGAATTAGTGAGTAGTAGCATATTTATTAACAGGATAGAGTGTCATGTGTGAGAAGCAGCCAATAGGCCAGTATTTTCTGGACCATAAATTATGTAAAGAGTAGAAGTTAATAAGACTAAAAAAGTATATGAGGCTAGGTTGTAAAAAGAGCTTTAAATGATAAATTTATTTTTGATTCTGTGGACTAGGAAACCACTGGATTTTTTTTGAGTCGAGGGATGATACAGACTTAAATTTTTGTGTGGAGGATGTTTGGAAGTAAAAGTATTGAATGTGAGGCAAAACTAATTAGGCTGTTTTAGGAGTCCAGATGAGAGGGGATGAAAGCCTAAATTAGTGTGACAGCTTCACAAGTAGAGAGAAAAGGAATGTGTGTGTGTATACACATACATATAGTATATGTGTATATGTGTGTATGCATATATACATATACATATATGTATATATACACATACATACATATATACATACACATATATTTATATGAAAGATCTTGTTAAGATAGAAACAATAAGATTTGGCATCTGTTTGGATATATTAGGTGACTGAGACTAAAGAGTCAAAGGTATGACTTTTGGATGGATAGATGGATGGTGGTATTTTCAAAAGTAATAAAGAGCTTCAGAAGGGGAATGGTTTGGGTAAGAAAGATAATGAATTCTGTTTTAGATATATTGAGTTTGAAATGCCTACATAGCATCCAGTTTCACCTGTCCAGTAATAGTTGGTGGTACAGGACAGGAACTCGGAAGAAAAATATAAAGCATAAGAAAGACTTCTGTAGGAACTAACACATGAACTTCCTTGAAGGAAGCTAAGAATGCTAAGAAGCCAATAGGAGGAAGAAATTCATTCCAGGCATAGGGACAACCTGAATGCTTTAAACATGAAATCATCAAATCAGGATCAAACTATGCCAGAAATCCATCAAGTGAGAATTATTTTCTCTGCCATTGTATTCTCTTCTAGCTACATACTGGGCTGGTGGAAGAAAAGGGGAGCAGACATTTTTCCAGTGGAACTATGTGTCCCCCAGGCAGGTTGACTAAGAGAATGGTGAGCACAACAGGAAGTATATTCCTTTCTTGCTGTGATCATGAGGGCAGACTGGCTAGACATGGGTCCTGGGATAGACAGGTGCCTGGGCAACAAAAAGATCTGAAGATATAGATTCTGATGTCTGGGAAGCAAGTTTTTCCTGTTCCCCTCCTCAAAACCTATTCTCTTATTTCTTCTGTCTCTCTCTCATTCAGCCTCCTCATCTTTTCTCCATCTTCTCTTTCTCAACTCAGACCTGTCAACCCATCTCGAGTAGGGAGTAGTGTGGGAGTGAGAATGTTTCCTTATTACCTCTTGTCACTTAACATAAAATGCATTTGTCCAGTCCAGGAAAAAAGTTTGTTCCAGCTAATGATTAAGTGTCTTACAAGTCTTGACAGTTCCAGGCCCAAGGTTCCAAAAGGTTATGAAATGACATGCTGAGTATTACCGCGTCAGAATCAACTTGAGTCTCAGACCTCAGCACCCTTGCCTTGTACCATCCAGTCTTCTCTACTGTGATGAGGGATGGGTTTATTTCTTACCTCTCTTTTGAATGCCTTTGAGCCTTGTTCTCTTTTCTACATTGCTTACTAAAATTTCTTCTTCAGCTAAATGGAGATGTTCAGACAGTCTGGGTCTGTAGATGGAGACCCTTGTGAAGCTTGTGTCATTGTTTATTCCTTAGCAATCTGTTATTGAATCTTTTGCTTTTTCAGAAATGCAAATCCTTGGAGTAGAGCAGGGAAAGCATTTTTTAAGCATTTACTATGTGCCAGACACTGTTTTAAGCACCTGGGATAGAAATACAATTCAAATAGCTAGTGACAACAAACATAAAAAATAGTCTCTAGGGAAGAGTGCATCTCCAG
Source organism: Potorous gilbertii (assembly GCA_028658325.1). NCBI lineage: Eukaryota > Metazoa > Chordata > Mammalia > Diprotodontia > Potoroidae > Potorous > Potorous gilbertii. The sequence continues at coordinate 80,342 of JAQQSK010002193.1, read as the reverse complement.
GAATTCATAAGAATACCCTTTCCAGGGGGAAAAATAAATAGAATGATAGTATTGATTTGATTACTAAGTCTAGAGCAAGAGGGACTTTCATGGGTATAATGTAACAGGAGGATGGATGGCAAAATTGGAGGAGGGAAGGTTTGATAGATATAAATCATGATCTGGGCCTGGCTAGATATTGTGGACTTGGTTTGTGCTTACTCATCCGCCAATCAAAACAGTTTAACTCAGGACGTGAATTCCAAAGGTCAGTAGACTAATCCCCATAAGAACTAGAATATTTTTCTGGCTCTGCAATCTGGAGATGATGTGCCAGGTGGGTCAAAGGAAGGCAACAACAAGGGCAACAGGGAGATGGTGGAGATAAATGACTATATGAAATGTGAAGTTACAATGCTATATCTGTAACAATGTTTTTTCTATTTTTAAAGAATGAGTGTTTTTCATTCACATTTTGGTTAATGTATGCTTCTGTGATTAGCCTGAGAACCACAATTTATGTCCCTATTTTCATAGAAAAACATATTCAGAGTTCCCTATAAATTTCATAATAATTACTTGTTTGTAAGTTGAGTTATTTTCAGAGTGTTTCAGGCTTCCAAAGACCAATTTCAGTTTGAAATGAATTTTTCTTAATGATACAACTTTTTTTTCTCTTGACTAAACTTATTATAATTTCTACATTTTCTTTGACTCTCATTTTTGAATTTTGAGAAATGGATTTTTCTGTTCTGTATTCTGCTTTAGGAAAGCAAAAAGTACAATCCTTAAATATAAAAGCTATGAATGGTCATTGCTGGGAACCTAAAACTAAATGGAATTTTTGGCTGGGATCTATTAAGTGACTTGTGTTTGCTATTTATAGGTTATTTTTAAATTTATAATCCCCACAGATACACAGAAGAGCATTTTGTGAGGCAGAAATTCTATGTGGGAGTGGTCAGAGTAAAGAATCAGAGTTTTTCACTTTACTTTTCATATTCTTGACCTCTGATTGAAGGTATAAGAAGTCAAGAGAAAAGATGGCTGAAAACAGATTCTTTTATGTTATTTTTATATTTATTGTTACCAAAAAATGAGCAAAGCATTAATAATGTGTTTTTCCTGTGTTCAGGTATATGTCTCGAGTTCATGGTATGCATCCAAAAGAGACAACGCGTCAACTGAGCTTGGCAGTGAAAGATGGGCTTATTGTGGAGACCCTGACTGTAGGCTGTAAGGGTTCAAAAGCTGGTATTGAGCAAGAAGGCTACTGGTTACCCGGAGATGAGATTGTGAGTATAATTTGATAAATCTCCCCACATTTCTGTATATACGTTGACTTAAAATACTTGTGTTTAATCATTGTTAATTTAGACTTTTCATAAATTTACTATTAGTTAAATGTTTCAAATTGAAGAGACTTTTCATCAAAATGAAGAGCCTACATCAGTAGACATGTTCTTTGGATATCTTTCAAGTTACTAGTTTTTTAAAAGAAAAAAACCGGCTTATTGAACCTATATTGACTTAAATCTACAGAAGGAAAAAGACTTGCTTTTTAAAAAGACATTTCTTTCTTTAAAAAAAAAATGCATGCCTCTCTGAATTAAAGGTTTCCACATGAAACCATCTGCCTTTAGGAGCCTTTGGAAAAAGTTTTCTTTCAGGAATTGTATGTTTGAATCAGTGACTCAGGTTGATAGTTTGATAGTTGAAAAGAATGGACTTCAGGAGAGTGATGTTAGGGCCTAATTAAGGGCGTACTAGGTAGAAAGGATCCATATGTTAATTTTTTCCAGGCTGTTACCTTAGTGAACTAGTGATTCGGCCTTTTTTGTGGCATATGAACTGAAACCAAAATAGAAAGGCTAGTCGGTTATTCCGTTCTATTTTTATCCTATTCTTATTTTTAGACCTTCATCTGCTTGGATTATATTATAAATGTCCATTTTATCTGCTTATTTTGCTTAAATGATTATTTCTAGGAGTAATTTTCCTTGTTTTTCTTATGTAAAAATGATTTTTAGTATATAGTGTTTCTAATTTCCTGTTTGAGTTTATCATTTTTCAAATTTCTTGAATAGAAATGACTTTGTTTTTAAAGGTATACACTATTTTAAAATGATAGTTTCAGAATATGCCAGATGGTAAAATCAATGAATTTGATATGACTTAACTATTTGGATGTCATACGGTGTTTGAAAATTGGGTCATGAAAACTTTTAAATTAAAAACCAAACAGATAATCTTTACTGCTCCTACTTTAAGGTGTTTGTAAGGGAAAAACATGTTTTGTATTCCATTTTCTTGTTCCATTACACCAGTGAACCAGTAAACAGGGAAACTTAGAGCTGTGTCCTTTCCTAGCTCCTCCACAGGAGTTAACTAACAAATACTGCTTCGGAGTTAAGCAAAAGCAGCTATTTTAGTCTGACAGTTATAGAATTGGATAAGTAAACTGTATAGATTATGTTAGTTAAGTTGAAAACTTAAGAAAATTCATATTCAGTAAGTGGAAAATATTGTAGAATAAAAGCATATTTAATTGTCTAGTGATGTAGGTATGAGCTGTACTGAAAAACTTACATTTGTATATCACAATTACTTTCTTATTTATGTACTTTATAAAAATAAAAATATTTCCAGTGGAATTATTTTTCTTAAGACATAATGAACTCATTGTCACAAACTACTTAAAAGAAAAAGATTGATTTTTGATTGTATGGTCAAAATATATTACAAAATTACTGCTCCAGATAATAAAGGTTTTCAGCTATTTTGAAACACATAATGTATTGCACTCTTTTACTCAGTGATTATTTTTATAACTGCATAGAAAGTAATCATCAACCACTGTAGTCCACAGACTTAATCCATAGGATCTAAGTTTATGGATCCCCGGGACTTTCCTTCAAAAAGCTATTTCTCTGTATGGCTGGAGTATATAACTTACAACTCTAGCTTTTTGACCTCTGATAAATATTTTTATGCCTTTGTTCTATCTCCATAAGTTATTTACGACTCCTTCTCTATGCTTTGTTTTTCTAAATACTTTCATTCTTCCCAGGTTACTTAGGGGTTTTTTGTTCAATTCTATTCCACAAATACTTACAGAGCCTACTATGTGTTCAGCACTGTTGTATTGTCTTAATCATTTCATATTTTTATTTGTTGTTGATTCATATTTTACAGCAGTAATTTTTTTTACCATGTATTGTGGGTTTTGCTCCTAAAGAGCTTTTAGGAATTCCTATTAAATCAAAATATTTTTTATATAGCAAGCACTTAATCTTCGCACTCTTTTGTTTACCCACCTATGCTTTCACATTTAATAAGTTATCTCAAAATGTGGTCATATATTTGTATCAAATTTGTTACCTAGTACAGAAAATGACTATTTATGAAAAATCATTATATGAGATAAAAAGAAGAGCTAAGTCTAAAGTGCAAAGACCATACAAATTCTTACCAACTATATAAGCATAATCACCAGAATGAATCCTCTTTATACTTTGTCAATTCTTAGAATATAACATAAAAAAATTTCTATAGTAATTATCCTTAAAAGTACATATAAAGAATACACTTAATAAAGGGTAGTGAAAATTTCTGTGTGACTTAATAAAATACTTTTTAATAATTGCATGATACTTTTTAGTTACACTGCATATATGGTACTAATATATACCAACTACCTTGGATAGTTCTGTAACTGGAATATTTAAATTTAAGAGATTTATATGATAGCTCATTTATGGCTTAGAATCTAACGGTTTACCATTGAAAGTAGAGGGTAAAATCAGGTGCATATGATTTTAAACATAAAATCCAGGATTTTATGTTTATTTTTTGTAAACTTTTTAAAATATACCTCATAATACCTTGCAATCTAGCAGGGTTCCATAATAAAGAGCAAACACTTTTTTTTTCCCCCCATCTTAAACTCTAAGCTATAAGTGGGGAAGGGAAAGATTATCTCTTTCTTCAGTCTCTGCCAGTTGTATCTGGGGTACTTTAGGTGGAAAAAGACAGCAGGGAGGTTTTTTTGTTTTGTTTTGTTTTGTTTTTACTTATTCCAAGAGACTTTTGTTGGCAAAGAGAACATCCATTAGTGATTCTGTGGGCCAAACAATTCAGGAAACATTACCACTTCAACAAACAATTCATTTATTAAATGTTTCCTATGTATAAGACATTTGAATATATATTCTCTGCCTATACTTTCTTCTCAGCAAATGGTTAAAGTGTTTTTTTAAATTTAAACATTTTATATATATATATACATATATATAGAGAGAGTGTGCGTGTGTGTGTATGTATGTGTATGTGTAAAGTATTCTCTTTAAACATTAGTGTTTTAAGCTATGTTGGTGTCATATCAATCGTCCTAAGAAAATTTTAAATTACTACAAGTGAAAATATGTTAAAGTATCTTCTAATCACACATTTTTAATAGTGTTTTTAGTTCTCAGTTTTATGAAGTTTTAGGAGGTTATTGAAGGTTGTAGAATGTAACCTGCTGGTGGATTTCATTTATTGAAAAGAATTTAATGTTTTAAAAAAGAATGTAACCTGTTATTACATGTTGAATAAATTTTAATTTATCTTTTGTTTTTACACTGCCAAAATTTCTACCTTCCCATTTTCATCCCCTGTAACAGGAAATATAATAAAGAAAAGAAAAAGATGAAGAAGGAAAAAATAAAACTAATCAAAACATTAAAAAAAATCTGAAAACGTGCAGTATTCCCTATTTTTGAAACTCACTTCTGCAAAGGAGCAGGGGGAGTTGTCTTATATCTCTTCTTCATGACTATGCTTATTCTTTGTAATCCTACAGCATTCACTTTTAGTTTTCTGATTGTTATTTCCATTTACATTGTTGTAATCATTGTATATATTGTTTTTTGGTTCTGCTTACTTCACTTTTTATCACTTAACTTTTTCCCTACTATTCCATAACTATTTCTTACAGCATAGTAATATCCCATTACTTTCAGGTACCATAATTTGCGTAGCCATTCTCTAGTTAATGGGCATCTACTTTTTTTTAACATTTTTTCTAAAGACTCTCCTCCAGCATACAACAAAAAGCATGTTTTTTGAATTTTTTTTCAACTGCATGACTTAGTAGATGGAGTGGAGGACCTAGGTTTGAATACTATCTCTATTACTTAGGAACTATATAACCATGAGCAGGTTACTTAATTTCTTTTAGCCTCATATATTATATATAAATATAATTTATAAATTAATATATAATTCCACAAGAATTTGAATTCAAAATTTTTCCCCATCTCTCCCTACCCCCCACACCAGGACAGCATGAACCCCATCTACCCCTTCTTCCAGTCTGTCCTCCTTTCTATTACTCACCTTTCTTTCATCCCCCTTTCCCTCTATTTTACTGTAGGGCAAAATAGATTTCTACACTCCATTGCCTATATAGCTTTAATTTCCAGTTGCATGCTAAAACAATTTTTAACATTCATTCTTAAAGCTTTGAGTTCCATATTCTCTCCCTCCCTCCCCACTCACCCTCATTGAGAAAACAAGCAATTCAGTCTAGGTCTTACATGTGAAACAATGCAAAATGCTTCCATAATATTTATATTTGTATAAGACTAACCCCATTTCCCTCTGTCCTGTCCTGCCCTTCATTTATTCCATTCTCTCCCTTGACCTGTCCTCCCTTGATAATGTTTGCTCCTGATTATCCCTTTCCCCGATTTGCTGACCCTTCTATTATCTTCCCTCTACTATCCCCTTCCCCCTTGCCTTCCTGCAGAGTGAAATAGATTTCCATATCCAATTGAGTGTGTGTTATTCCCACCTTAAGCCAAATTCCGTGAGAGTAAGGTTCGATAATTTCCTCTTCCCTTCCATTGTAAAAGCTCTTTCTTCCCTCTTTTATGTGAGATGATTTGCTACATTCTACCTTTCCCTTTCTCTTATTGCTAGTACATTCCATTCAACATTAAATTTTATTTTTTTAGGTATTCTTTCATATTCAGCTCACCCATTGCCCTCTGTCTATGTATACATACGTATGTATGTATATACATGCATACACCCATGTATATATACATACCTACACATATATAATATACATACCCCTATACACTTACATATATAGATAGATAGATAGATATTCCCTCCAACTACCCTAATATTGAAAAAGGTCTCACGAGTTACATCTTTCCATGTAGGAATGTAAACACTTCAATTTTAATGAGTTTCTTAAGGTTACTTTTTTATGTTTATCTTTTCATATTTCTCTTGATTCTTATATTAGAAAGTCACATTTTCTATTCAGCTCTGGTCTTTTCAACAAGACTACTTGGAAGTCCTTTATTTCATTGAAATTCCATTTTTTCCCCTGAATACTCAGTTTTGCTGGGTAGGTGATTCTTAGTTTTAATCCTGTCTCCTTTGACCTCTGGAATGTCATATTCTAAGCTCTTCAGGCTCTTAGTGCAGAAGCTGCTAAATCCTGTTATCCTGATTGTATTTCCACCATACTTGAATTGTTTCTGGCAGCTTGTAATATTTTCTTCTTGACCTGGGAACTCTGGAATTTGACTACAATATTCCTAGGAGTTTTCCTTTTGGATTCTCTTTCAGGAGGTGATCAGTGAATTCTTTCCATTTCTATTTTACACTCTGGGTCTAGAATATCAGGGCAGTTTTTCTTGGAGGGTGATGTCTAGGCTCTTTTTTTGATCATGGTTTTCAGGTAGACCAATAATTTTTAAATTATCTCCCCTGGCTCTGTTTTCCAGATCAAATTGTTTTTTCTAATGAGGTATTTCACATTGTCTTCAATTTTTTCATTCTTTTGGGGTTTTTTAATAATTTCTTGGTTTCTCATAAAGTCATTAGCTTCCATCTGCTCCATTCTAATTTTTAAAGAACTATTTTCTTCAGTGAGCTTTTGAACCTCCTTTTCCATTTGGCTAATTCTGCTTTTTAAAGCATTCTTTCCATTTGGCTTTTTGGACTCCTTTTGCCATTTGGATTAGTCTATTTTTAAAGGTATTATTTTCTTCAGCATTTTTTGGGTCTCCTTTAGCAAGCTGTTGATTCTTTTTTCATGATTTTCTTGCATTGCCCTCATTTCTCTTCCCAATTTTTCCTCCACCTCTGTTACTTGATTTTCAAAATCCTTTTTGAACTCTTCCATGGCCTGACATCATTGTGTATTTCTTTTGGAGGTTTTGGATGTAAAAGCCTTGACTTTTATGTCTTCCTCTGATGGTATGCTTTTTTCTTCCTCATCCAAAAAGATGAAAGAAAATACCTTTTAACCAAGAAAGTAACCTTCTACAGTCTTATTTTTTTCCTTTTGGGGGGCATTTTCCCAGCCAGCTACTTTACTTTTGAGTCCTTTGTCAAGTGGAGGGTATACTCTAGGGACCTGTAAGTTCTCATTTTCTCTAAGATAGTACAATCAAGGAAAAGGAGTTTACCCCTCCTGCGCTCTGGTCTGTGAGCAACCACAAGCACTCTTTTCTGCCTAGGATTTATGAGTAGGATTCTCTCTCCACTGCCACCACCAGCTTCATCGTGCCAGCACTCACCACAGGACTGCCACTCAGGACTGAGACCTAGATCAGGTTCTTGATTTCCCCAGGGTCTTTAGGCTGAGAACTCCAAAAGTGAATTGCTGCCGCCCTGAGGCTGGAGCTGGGGACAGACTGCAGCTGCTACTCATGTTTCTGCATCCTAAAGCCTACTCCAGTCCTTTTCATGCAGTGCAGGGCCAAGGCTGGGCTGTGCTCTGCTCTGCTCTGAGCCCAGTGCGATAGACCTTTCCTGTAGGCCTTCCAGGCTGTCTTGGGCTGGAAATCTCTTTCACTCTGTCATTTTGTGCCTTCTGCTGTCTAGAATTTATTTAGAGCTATTTTTAACAGGTATTTTATGGGCTATGGGGGGGACACTAGAGCAAGTCTGTCTTTCTACTCCGCCATCTTGGCTCCACTCGCCTCCATCCTCATCTATAAAATGGGAATTATAATACCTGTAATATCTTACAAGGTGGTTGTGAGAATCAAACAATTTATGTATGATACTTTGAGACCTTAAGGCTTTCGTAAATATGTGCTATTATTTTTTTTAAAAAACACTGCTCCTTTATGCACCAATTCTTTCTTATAGGGGTAGGTTTTTTATGATGAATAATTCCTAGTGTGGCATTGCATTGCCTTTATGTTTTATAAGGATAAGAAAAAATTTAGGGAGAACTTTATGAAATCACTTTTAAATCATTGTTTTGGTAAAGAGTTAAAGTTAGGAATTTAGAATTAAATGGCCATTTTTCTTCATCTGATGCTTTAGTAGGAAAAGAAGGCAGTGCTGTTGAGCACTGTAGTAAGTGATCAACTATAAATAATAGCCTAGAGTACTATTGCCGCTCTAGCATTATCCTCTTTTCCGTGCTGAAGTTGCCCATGACCAGTACATAAAATTAGGGAGAGTCAGGGCTCTCCACTACTAGTGCTTGAAACCAGTCTTCATGATACTACTTATATAGAACCGAATAGACAAAAAGGAGCAAATATAGGTTGGACTTGGTTGTAGCCAAGCAGCACAATCACAGACATTGTTTTTCCCTCCGTGTATCTCCTTCTGGGTCTTGAGATTCTTTCTTCTTTGTGCTTTGTTGTGGTTCCAGAAGGAGTGTTATGCTACTCCATTACTTAAGACACCCACAAGGGCTTTGGCCATCATAGATTTTTGTCACCTCATCAGCAGCAGTCATCTCCTTGACAGCATTCAGAAGGTTGTTACTTTTTCCTGTGTTTTGTCAGTGTTGAGAGTTTGAAGGATGCTAACAATGAAGAGTTCACAATACATTTCACCTACTATAACAGCCTGCTTCTTTTTTTTCCTTTTAGAAAAATCTCAGAGAAGAGTTATGCTACCATTTATCTCATAGACTTTGCAGAATAGCAGCATTCTGATGCTCACATAGCCATCAGCAGCTACAAGTTTTTCCTTTAAACAGCAGAAGAGGACCTATAGTGAACAGAGTATTGAATCTGGAGTCAAGAAATTGAGTTCAAATGTGGCTTCAGATTCTTCACTAGCTTTGTGACTCTTGGACAAGTCATTGAACCTCTGCCTGCTGAGGTTTCCTTCTCTATAAAATGAGGATAATAGTAGTACCTACCTTTCAGGGTTGTTAATGAGGATAGAATTAGATGTCTATAAAGTATTTTGTAAACCTTCAAGTCCTACTTTATAAATTCTAGTTAGTATTACTATTTTTTCTTAAAACTGTGTTGCTTCCCATCTTATAAGGTGTCACCACATCAGCCATTTGGTTATTAAGGAGGTTATTCTTTAGGCAGAATTTTCTATCATCTGCAAGGTTTGAAATAAGGATTTTCTTTCGAGTAGCTATTTCTATTTTTTAAAAAAATAGCCTCATCTCTTTGAGTTCAAAATGAAGATATTAAATTTTTGCAATCCATGGACAATGAGATTTTTTAATGCTGTTGTGTAAGGTAATATACAAGATGAGCCAGTTTTGAATTTGACTACTCATTGTTATAACATGTTTTAACTGACTGGATCTGGGAATCAGTATAGTTAATATCATCTATATGATGACCACCGGATACAGTTATCCTTACAGTCTGGAGTATAGCCTGCAGTTTTGCAGCAGTTCATCTATTTTTAAACAAAGTAAAAATCAGAAAACAGAAAATTCATTTGGAATGTTAATTTTGAAATTGATCAAAATGTAAATTGACCATTGCTCTAAATTATTTCCCCATTTACTTACCTGCCAAACCTGAACTCGGGGTCTCTTGTTTCTTCTTTCATAGTTGATGTCACTACAAAAATAACAATACAGGGAATGTAGCTTACATTTTCTGTTGGAATGCTTCCACCAATTTGTTTTGCTGCTTATGATTCAAGAGAAACTGGAAACTTGAACTCAGGTCTTGGCTGTTAAGTTCTTCTACTTCAATTTGAATACTTTCTTTCCACTCAATCCTGTTTGTATTACCTGGTAAGCAGAATTTCATACTATTTTAACACCCAGATATATATCGCTCCTTTTCAAATGAAATAGTGAAATTAATTCTTTATTTTTTGCTCTAGATTATGTCTTTTTACATTCTACATTACTCTGATAACATACTTAGAAATAATTTTTCATCAGATTCATGTACTCTCGTGAGAAATTGAATATACTAATACAAAAGTAAAAAACAGTAAATTTTAGAGGTCTAATTTTATATTATAGCTATGAATGAAAAATACTGGGAAGGTAATATGACAGTAGATAGAAGACCAGGTTTGAAAACAGGAGGACCTGGATTCATATCCTACTTCTTACATAATTACCACAACCCTGGATGAGATATTTAACTACTCGGTTCTTTAGGCATCTATTCCTATAAATTAAAAAAGAGTTATTTATATATATATATATATATATATAGATATAGATATATCTATATATAGATATATAGATATAGATATATCTATATATATATAGATATAGATATATCTATATATCTATATATAGATATATAGATATAGATATACATACATATGCATAGTTTGTACCCTAGGAGTTTCATCAATTGATGCATTACAGAGCCCTGCCCACCCATGCCCACTCCACCAAAGAAAAGAAAAATAATGTATTCAGCACACGTATTTAATAATATAATATAATCTCTATATTTTATATATACATGTATTTATATATTAGGTATTTGTTTCTTATTGGTTATGTGGAAAGAGCACTAAATTTAGGAAACCTGGAATTCTAGTCCACTTGTCCACTAATTTGCCTCACTCTGGGCAAATAATTTCGTTTCATTATTCTTCAGTTTCCTTATCTGTAAAGTGGAGCTAACAGTGCTTGACTTAAAAGTGTTAGTGTAAAGGAATACTATGAACAGGACATAGGGTTTTACAGATTGGTAATCAGTCCTTTCGGCGTTGTGGTTAAGTGGTAGATTCATGACATGCTAACAGATTTAGATGTGTCTAGATTGTTGCTAAATTGTGGAAATTTTTAATCCTCATAAATTACAAACTTTTGTTGAAGTCCTGAGTTCACTTTCACATCATATCAGTCCCATTTCTATTTAATAGTATTTAGAGTAAATTTTAGAACTTTAAGACTGATTTTTCTTTTCACTCAAGTTTTTAACACATTCACTTTTACAATGAAAATAAATGTATTGGTCAGCACTGTTTTTTTCTGACATCACTAAAAAGATTCACTAGGTACTAAGAAAAGAATTTTAATTTTTGTGTTCATAAAAATAGTTTAATCCCTTTTAAACCATTATGGATATTTGTTTGCATACTATTAATCTATTCATGAATGGTAATTTAAAACATGGGAAAACATAAAAATATTAAGTAATTCTCTTAAATTTGTAATAAAAATTGTGTATGAATATTGTATATTGGCACATTTGCCAAGTATGAATTCCTTTGTATGTATATGTTATGTATATTGTGATGCCAAGCAGAATTGTGGAAAGTGAGTAAGATTTGTATTTTTTAATATGTCTTAAAAGTCCTATATTAGGTAATCTTTCTTTAGGACAACAGCCCAAAGCAAGTGAACTCCTTTGGCAGTCTGGAGTGTGTCCTGAATTTTTTTATTTTTCCTATACGTTTCTATCTTCTACTGGGATAGTTTAGATCACTAAATCTAGGGTAATTTCTTAAAACCTTACTGTTATCACCTGGCTTTCAGTTTTGAAGGACAGTATTCTTATGTGTTCTTTTACAAATGCAAGCAAGTTACCTTATACTTTGCTTTTCTGAGTTCCTTTTAACCAAGTTATGGAGTAGCTGATGACATCTGGTGGAATGTACCAAAAGTACAACATAACTGTGTGCTTACATGTGTTAAATTTTAGGCCTGTACATTTGTATCTAGATTTTGTTACTTAATTGTTTTCTTTTGTAAGCTACATTATAAGCATCTCTACTTAGATTACCCAAACTCATTTCTTCTGCATTTAGTAGGATTTATGTGTGTGTTTTTTGATATGAAGAATCAACCCTTTTGGAAAATAACTGGAGTGTATTTTCAGTTGCTGTGTCGAGATTGAAGATAGACTTTAGATCATACCCATTTTGCCAGGAGGCAGTTAAGACCCTTACATAAAATAATCTCTATTCATCAGTCAGCAGCTCTTCCTATAGCACATATTATATGCCCAATATGCCCAATTGTACTGTGTACTAGTCATACAAAGGCAAAAGTCAAACAGCTCTTGTGCCAAAGAAACTTCCAGACTGTTTAAGAAACCAACATATAAAATCCAAACTGATACAGAATTCATACAAAATAAATGCATTATAGGTCAGGAAAGGACCCAGAAGGATTCTTGGAGACAAAGATGAGGAGTGATACATGCCAGTACAAAGACCAGAGAGGGAAATAGCACATAATGAGGCAGGACAGGTAGATCAGCGTGCCCAGAAGTTTATATTTGGTCATAAAGGTAATAGGACACTCTTAGATTTTATGAAGCAATCTGATCAGACTTGTGCTTGAAGCAAATCACTTTGTCAGCAAAGTGGAGGATACATGAAATAGATAAATTTCTACGCATTTGTCCAATTTTGAACTATCCTATTTTAGTATATCTTGATTATCACACTAATTTAATTTTGTATCATGAAAAATTAGATCTGAAACTAACCATATTCTATGATGGAAACAACATCTGTTATTTCTTTTGGGGAAAGACTTTTTTTCTCTTGCTTTCTTCCAGTAAGTAGCCTGAGTTTTGTTGACTGCTGATTTTATGAAAATGGAAGTGATCTATGAAAATCACTTCTTGATCAAAAAAAATTGAAAAATGTGTAAATGATGTGAGATCACAATACTGTGTTGCTTATACTAAGCCAGATATGTGATACCAAAACCATATCTCCAAACTACCATAAATAAAATATTCTGATGAGGTAAAATTTATCAAAACATCTGCACAGAAACTTAAATTGTTAGTAGTTGTTTGTGGAGTGAAAACCAGCAAAAGAGTTTACTAAAAACAACTTTCTTTACATATCTGAAAAGGTTATTTATGTACCATATAGTTTCAAGGAATTAAAATGGCATGATTCTGTCATTAAATTATCAATGAAGGAACTCTTAAGAGATATTAATTTGTGCCAACCAGTTATTCATGTTATAATTACTAAGCCAGATTATCCCTTGATTAATTTTATTTGATGCAAGATGTAAATCTCCTTACCAGCTAAGTGAATAATGCTATTGGGGCTACCTTATAAGTTGTGTTACTAAATGTAAGTAAAGGCATAATATTAGCATCTCAGAAATGTTTAAGAGGTTGTTAAAGTTTTGAATTACATTTTTTAGCTTAGAAGCTGACTATCTTATTAGAGACTTGGTTTGTGGAAATTTTGCCAAATCTTCTTGTTCTTAGTATAAGGGGTAGTGCTAATCATGGTGAGACAATTTAATGGAGTTGGGAGAAGGGAGTTCAGTTTCACAAATAAAGTTGCAAATTACTTCACTCTTTTATATAGTTCATTTTCATTAAGCACTTGAAATAATATTTGTGAAAAGGGAAAAGCCTGGGTGGAAAGAAAGTGCAGAGAACATTTGTGTACTAATAATTATATTTATTTACATTCAAGAATATCAGTAATAAGATTCAACCCTAAAAATTACTACATGTTACCATGCATTTGGCAGACTTTTAGTTTTAGTTTTTTAACTATATTCCTTCACTTTTAGAATTTGACATAATCAGAAGTATATATGCTAGTTAATGGTAGTCATTTAAATTAGTTTGGTAGTTATTTAAATAATTCAATATCGTGAAAGAAAATAGGGAAGATCATAATTTATCACTATCATCTCATGGGGCTCACAATAGTCTAGATGCTTAATAAATTTAATAGTTTGTTCATTAAAACAAAGCCTCTGATGATTTAGTCAAAAAACATTTATTAAGCATCTACTATACACTAGGCAAATAGGAAATGAGAAGGTACTAAAATTAAAAAGAATTGAGAAAGGCCTCTTGTAGAGAGATTTTTAGCTGAAACTTGAAGGAAGTCAGGGAATACAGGAAATGGAGATGAAGAAGGGAAGAATTCCAGGCATGAGAGACAACCAGAGAAAATGACCTGAACCAAAAGATGGGAGTGTTTTATTCAAGGAACAACAAAGAGGCCAGCATCACTGGATTAAAGAGTATATGGTTGAGTGAAAGGTGTAAGAAGACTGAAAAGGCTAGGATCCAAGAGGCATATGCATTATAAGAGGTTTGGAATGCCAGAGAATTTTGTATTTGTGGGAGTTGATAGGGACCAGCACTGGAGGAAGATCATTTTCATCTTCGAATGGAAGATAGTTCAGGATATTTATTATTTATTTAAATTTATTCATGTTGATAAATTAATTTATAATTTAATAAATTAACAATTGTTAGCAAGTTGATCATTTTTTATATCAAAGATGGGTAGTAGATAATTTTATACCTTTGGATATAAATTATATTTGGATTGGTTTTGAAATTTTATCTTGATAGAGTTTAGGGCAGCATTTTTAAAAATTATTGAAGTTCTTTAAGATTCTAGATTTTGTAAAAAATATATATATATAATACAAATCAAATATAGTAAATATTCACATGTTTAAATTATTTTACTAAAGGGCTTCAAATTTTTTATTTTGTTCTGTATTGTTGAAGATATCAATAAAACATTACACCAAGTTTTGTTTTTGTTTTTATTTTTTGTAGGACTGGGAAACAGAAAATCATGACTGGTATTGTTTTGAATGCCATTTGCCTGGAGAGGTATTGATATGTGACCTGTGTTTTCGTGTTTATCATTCCAAGTGTTTATCTGATGAGTTCAGGCTTAGAGACAGCAGTAGCCACTGGCAGTGTCCAGTTTGCAGGGTAAGTATCCCTGAGCCTTAATGTGCTATTTTAAAGTTTGGTTTCATTGATAACTACATTAAAGGGTACCCAGTGGTTTGACTTGATTAATGAATAAAATAATAATACATTGCCTTTTAAAATACTGATAAACACAAAGAGTACAAATGTGGATATTTCTGAATACTGAAATTATTCTAGGGTATTGCTCATGAGGACCTCTTAAACTCTATACTACCTTCCCTTACTCTGAATCTGTTTGCTATCTGTCACAGTTCAAGGAATGAATGGCCTTTGGGGCCCAAGCAGTATTGTGTCCTCCCAGATTCCCTTCCATAAATATTTGATTCTAAACTTCAAAATCTGTGCCGTCCAGAGAAATATACTACCAAAGCACATTCTCAAAAGTAGAATGCTTTATTTTAAAGTTTTCATTCTTCCCTTTTTTATTAACAACCATTTATTTTTGTTAGATCTTGAGTTAGCTTTTTTCTTTATGTTCTTTCTTGAGGGGAGTAGCAGGGCAGGAGCAATTGATATTAAGGATTGGAGGGCTTTTTTTTTTAACAGGTAGGTAAAAAACAAATAATATTTATAATTCATTTTATTTATTTTCCCCAGCCCAATTAAAACATACTTACTATAATGGTAGATGAGTATAAGGTGACATAGGATTGCTATATGTTTCAATTTAATATTTAAAGAATGTTTTTGACTAATACCTGAACTGTTTGTGGTTAGTCAGTATACTAAAACATTTAGCAGCTTGTCACTTACCCAAGTTACTTGTCGAGCACTTCCATATATTTTATTGCCTCTATTAGGTAACTCTGTATATTTGTTTATTCATTTACTATTTCCCACCTTTGACATCACAGAGACTTTCTGAAAGAATGTAGGCCACGTCTAGAACGCACGCTCTGCTCTTCTCTACCATCTGTGAATCAGTCTTATTGCCACTATGTTATCTTCTTGCTGTTCAATTTGAATAGTGTAACCAAGTAAGTCATGTGGGAAATAAAATTAACAAAGATTTATACTTAGAAAAGTGTTCAAATGCCATCATTTAAGTGGCCTGAGTCTGTATAGATGCTTCATTGGCCCTGAGTTTTTTAGAAGAGAATAGATTAAATGACCTCTGAAGTCCCTTCTTGCTCTATCCCTATTATTGTGATATGTCTGTCAAACAAAGTTGCTGTTACAACCAATGATTATCTTTGCATATTCGTATTAATTAAGCAGTACCAGCATTAAGACATGTTCACTTTCATAGATTTGGTTATATTTCATAGATCATTCTCTTCAGGCTGTCATCCTGGTAGAAAAGAAAGTCCCTAAGAAAGTCAAATTAGGGGAAGACAAGCAACGGTGTCAATACTCTAAGTTATGTCTCTCAGTTCCAAGTATTATAATAATGTACTAAAAATATCCTAGAGGTTTAGCAAAAAAACTGAAAATCCAGAAGAAGTCACTAATGCAAAGAACCCTAAGCTTAGACTCAAAAGGACCAGAGTAATAGCCCCAGTTCTACCTCCTGCAAGACACCTCACTCCTAAGTTTCAGTTTCCTTGTCTTTACGTTGCAGATAATCTTTCACTTCTTACCTTATGGGATGGTTAAGGCAAAGGTGCTTTTTTTATAAACCATAAAACCCTATATAAATGAATTAATGTTTTTAATGTACAGCATTATTTTTGACTAATTTTTAGTGGCCAAATAATTTTCAATAAAATGTAGTGAATCACAAAACTTTTAATTCTGAGTTGTTTTTAAAATTCCATTCTAGATGCTTCATATCCCATATTAATTATTTAGAGCTGAAAGAGACCTTGAGGATAATCTAATCCAATATTTTAAATTTACATGTGAGGAAACTGAGACCCAGAGAGGTCAAGCAGTTGCATAGGACTGTAGTTGTAGAGCTGGAAAGAGACCTTAGAGGTCTTGTCCCTTCATTTTATAGATGGGGAACTGAAACTCTTAACAAATGACAGAGTTCCACAAGTGAAAAATGGCACAGAAAGTATTCAAACCAAGTCCTTTGACTACTTTTTTCTCTACTATGCTCCTGTGTCCATCTGTCCATATCCCCCTCTGTTATTTCTGAAGACATGTTAATGACTTCCATTAAAATTAGTTACTAAATTTTTTATTCAGCTCCCTGTAAATGCTATCTTTTTGTGACTTGAATAATTGTTTTTACTTGATAGTTCATCCACTTTCTCACATAGATCTTGTTAAATGGCATAAAGACAGCTTGTTAATAAGATGATGTATTAGGATTGTATTGTAGAGAGAATTCCTGTTCAGATACATATTTGACTGAATGATATCTGAGGTCTCTTTCAAAACCTGAGATTTTATGAAAATTCAATGTTCTTTCTCTTCCACTTTTTCTTGTTTCTTTTTATAGTCTAGAAGCTTTTTTAGTATCTTATATACTGAAGTTCTGTGACTGACAACAAAACTTTGGGCTAAATGTTTCTTTTGTAATCCACAGATTACATTTTTTAAGACAGTATTTTTTGCAGGGGGGGAGGGAAATAGTACTGTATTGGTATTATAAAATGGAAATATCCGCAGACATTTTTAGTTTTCTGTGAAGAATTATTTTATACATACATAACATGTATATAAAAATTATTTAAACATAGCTTTCTAATATTGGACTAATGAAGGAAAATCTTTCCTTTTTTAAAAAATAAGTTTTTATTGATGTCTTCTGTTTTATATATTATCATAGTTAACCCTTGTATGTCTCCCCTCTCCCCTATCAGAAAGCTATCCTTTTTTAACAAATCACATTTTTTGAAGATGAAAGAAAGAAAAAGAAGAGGGGGAAATCAGCACAACTGATTAATATACTGAAAAACTCTGAAAATGTGTTCATTATGTAGTATCTGTGGATCTTCCACCTCCAGAAAGGGGTTTGGGAATGTCCTCTCATATCTCTTCCTTTGAGTCCCTCTTGAACTTTATAGTTTTGTTATATTCACTTTCGATTTTTTGGTATGTGGTTCTTTCCATTTACCTTGTTGTATTTCTGGGTTTATTTATATACCTTTGCTTCTCTGTATTCATCATACTCATTTCTTACAGCACAGTAATATTTCATTATATTCATGTACCTCAATTTGTTTAGCCATTACCCATTCAATGGGCAATTTTGTTTCTCGTCTTTTGCTATCACTGCTGTAAATATTTGGGGTTATATAACAATCTTCTTCGTTGATGGATTCCTTCATGTATAAGCCCAGTAATAGAATCTTTGGTTCAAAAGGTATAGACATTTTAGCCACTTTCTTTGCATAATTCTTAATTACTTTCCAAAATTTCATGACTCCACCAACAATGTATCAGCAATGTTTTAGTATACCTATAATTTCACAACCCCTGAAATATTGACTTTTGCCATTTTTGGTCCTCTCTGCCAAGTGGTAAAATGGAATTCACATTTTTTAATAAAAATGAATGTTAAAGTATATGAATATTTTAAATGCATATTATAGGATGATCTTATCTATGTATGCAGCAGATCTATGTTTATTATTCAGTATGTAATGAGAGGGGGAAGATTCTTCAACACCCCCCAAAAAAAAGAGCAAGTCAAAAGATATGAATATAGATATACATAATGCCAATAATCATTTCAAAAATAATTTAAAATCAGTTTTTATAATACATTATTTCACAGGAAGTATCTCTTTTTGACATTCTACTTTGAAATATCAATTTTTGTGATTTTGTTTTTGGCCTTCATTTTATAAACTCCCTGAATTTCTTCTATTGTAATGTAGTTTGTGAATGTTTAATTGGCATTTTGTTTTAAAACAGAAAAAGCTGTGCAGCAAATATTTGGGAAATGTCTACCTTCTTGTTTTGGTAATGGAATATGACATTCAATCTTTGTTCATTTTCTTAAAACTGTTGTAGTCTATATGAAAGTTTTCTTTTCACCTTATTTGAATTTTGGAAAGGAGATTGTTTATATCATGTAACATCTCAGTAAACACTTAGAGACAAAAAAAATCTCACTAAATAACATGGTTATATTATGTTGCATATATGTGTGTTTGTATGTATGTATGAAGAGTGAAAATACCAGTGGTGTTTTGTTGTAGCCATTTTCTTTTGACTTCCATAAATGAAGAAAATGGGCTGTTATAAGAAGCCCTGAAGCATTTCCTTCCCTACCCCAGTATTCCTTCTTTACCCACTTCTTGTAAGTAGTAGCACTTGGTTTCTATTCAAGGATTCTCAGAGGCAGAGGCATTTATACCACAGGGACAGCTTTTGCGAAGGTATGGAGGTGGAAGATGGAATGCCAAAGTTTGGAAATACCAGTAGACCAATTTGATACCAGTCACACTGTAGATAATAATGCCTTCAAAGAGGAAATTGATGCTGTTGTGTTCTATTCTGTAAAATTTCAGGCTTTAAGTGTCCTTCAGCATATTCTTCTATATCTCTCTGTACTTCTGACTAGAAAGAGAATTATAAGAAATGAGAGTGTACAAGAAAGCTTATCTTCTTTTGTACTTGGTAAAATATATAGCTAGTGCCCTCTTGCAAGTAGAAGGCAGTTTAGAATTTGTCTTGAAGAGCTCTCAAACAATATGTTTCTTAAATGCATATAAAGCACACAGGTATTCTGAATTCTCTAGCTGAGACTTGTTTAAACATTTTGAGGCAGCAAGGTTGCTGCCTTTTTTCTTTCATCTTAATATTTATATGTACTCTTATATGTACTCTTAGGTGGATGAATTTTGTTCTTTTAACTTTAAGGAAATTTCAACTAATTTCTTAACTTTTTTCAATTTAAATAATCTCAAAATTAGGGATTTAAGGTTCTTTTAAAATAACTTGAAATCATTTTGGAAAATTTGGGGTATGGATTGTATAACCCACAGTTATTTGTAAGTTTTTTCTTCCCAAACTGATCCCCTTAGGTAGAATGTAGCCCAAGTGAAATCCATGCAAGTAATCCTAATTTGGTTTTATGACCATTTATTAATACTATAAAATTGTAACACTATACTCTTCACTGTAATCTCAGAAGTTCAGATCACTATATAAACCTAATTGTATCTTACTATTAGACCAATGAAAAATATCTTTTAAATGTAAGGGGTAATTTGAGCTACAATAAATAATAATTTATTTAAGCAATTAAACCCACAAGTATCACTATTCCCAATGTACTTTTAAAAACTAAGAAATACTCTATCCCTGTGTAGCATTTTTTCATTATTGAGAATTACCTTAGTCCAGAAATAAAATAGGGTGGAAAATTTTGTAGAAATTGAAACTAGAGGAAAATTTTTTAATTTTTAATAATAATAATTTAATAATTTAAAATCTGAATTCCATAGACTTTTTAAAGATTTTTGTTCTATACCTAATCTATACCTAATCCAAATATCATAAGCTCATTTAGCATTTTGACTTCACTGACTACTATCCTAGTATATTATGTGATTACTGGATCTTTACTGGGATCTAACTGCAATTAGACCTTTCTTTAACAGTGTCCCATTTAGTAACTGCTGCAGCTTTTTTTAAAGTGGCCATCCCAGTAATTTGTGTTAGTTTCTGTGAAATCTGACTCACCAAAAAGATGGAGTGTTTGTAATAAAGTTGATTCTTAGGAAAACAAACAAAAATAACAAGAAAATGGATGGTATATTTATGAAATTAAAATATTTTGTTAGTGTTTAATCATTTTCTACTCATGAGTTTGTTCCACATTTTGTCATTGCAATGTGTCATTTTTCACATAAGTAACTGAAAATCTTAAGTGGCTTATAGTTTATACAATGTTAGCAACAGACACCAGACTTAGTTCTTAGCCCCCTGCCAAATGTTTAATGTAGTAAGACTCTGAGGACAGTATCAGTAGGATCAAACATCCAGAACTAGAATCCATTTCAGAGGCCATTGAGTCCACCACTTGATATTATAAATGAAAAAATGTGCCCTTTAAGGTAACTGACACATCCAAGACACCAGTAGTAAGTATCAGCATCAGAATGAGTTCTCTCATGCCAGAGCTAATGCTTTTTCTATTCTACCACACTGTCCTCAATATTTCCACATCAGCAGAAGTCTAAGTAAGCTTGAATGAATTATCTGCCTTACAGTTTCCCAGGAATATTTTGATCATTCTTAAAATTCTTTTAATGTTCACACTTTTATCTTAGAACTAGAAATGGAAAAATGTAGCGCTTAAATGTTCTCATCTTTTGAATTCTTTAATAATACCATCTTCTGTCTCCAAGCTTTCCAGTTAAAAAGGGTGGTTTACATGAACAGGACCAAATATTAGATTTTAAAATAAAATGGAAGTCTTGATTAAGAACAAAAGTCACTTACATAATCTTAGTAATAAACTTCGCTAATGTAGCAATGAAGGAGAAAATTGCATTTTGCAGTCTTGTCCAGTATAAACCACAGGATTTTCATAGTAATTAAAATAGCATGTATATCAACAGAGTCCTTTCTCTGAAGTGTGTAATCACCTGAGGTTTTATTGCCATTTACTTATCATAATGGCATTACTTGGAGCTAAAGAGAAGGAAAATACTGCTGTTAACAGTCTTACTTATTTTTATTAATTCTGAGATATAATGCTGAAAACCACATTTTTTTGTCTTCATAAAACTGTCCAATCACCAAAATAACTTTTTAAAATTTTCATCAGATAATGATAAGGAAGCAAATAATTTAATGTAAAAGTGATTTTAGTGTGTGCTTAT
This sequence comes from Potorous gilbertii, assembly GCA_028658325.1. Taxonomy (NCBI): domain Eukaryota; kingdom Metazoa; phylum Chordata; class Mammalia; order Diprotodontia; family Potoroidae; genus Potorous; species Potorous gilbertii. The sequence continues at coordinate 58,696 of JAQQSK010002193.1, read as the reverse complement.
TTATTTTTTACTATGACTATCATAGTATCATATGACTATCATATATCATATCAAAAACTATCATTTTTCTATCTTTTGTTATAATTTAATTTTTATTTTTAAGTAGGAGAAATTAAGAGGAAAATAATTATAAGTAAACTCATACATCAGGATGGTTGGAAGCAAACCTAGAAAATAAAAGGCTATTCATGCTCAAGGAAGTAATTTATGAAACATAAGTGTAATTCACACTTGTTCAGTTTCAATCCTGTGCCTGTATATTCCTGACCCCATTTGGGGTTTTCTTAGCAAAGATACTGGAGTGATTTGCCATTTCCTTCTCTAGCTCATTTTGCAAATGAGGAAACTGAGGCAAACAGTTAAGTGACTTGCCCAGGTTCACACAGCTAGTTAAGTGTCTGAGGCCAGGTTTGAACTGAGGAAAATGAATCTTTCTGACTTCAGGCCTAGCACTGTATGCACCATAATGCCACCTAGAGGTCCATAAAATGCAAATTTACCCTTAGTTGTCTGCACAATACTTATTATGTAAATGTATCAGATCATAGAAGAAAACTCCTAAGTATGTCTATGATTTTACTTCACTTAAGCAAAGATCCATTGGAAAATGTCATCTAAGACCTGAAAAGAAAGACTATTAATACCATTTCAGAGAAGAAATGCTATCTCTGCCTTTTGCTTTTGTAAATTTTTTGTCTATTAAAGATTAATTCTTTATTGTGGGGAGATAGAGTTCTGAGGGCACTTAACCAGTTATAGTAACTTCAAGAATAATTTTTAGGATATTTACAGAAGGGAATTGACTTTTACCATAGTCTTTCAACCAGAATGTAGGCTGTATGTTTAATTTTCCCTGCAAGAAATATAAGTTGGACTTTGTAGCATGAGTTATAAAATTCTTCTTAAAATGTTACACGAGGATCATATTCTAATAGACTGGGGGCAGGAGAAGGGAAGGTAGCAGTTAAAGCAGTCTGTTCAGAAACTGAAACCAGTTTAATTCCAGTGGAGAGTTTATTTTCTTTTCATGGTTCTGAGACCACATTTTCCCCTCTTACTCAAATCTTATTACTTCCACCTTCTGTAGTTTCCAGATCTAAGTCATCCTCTTGAATTGGACTTGGATGAAAATAGCCTTGTCTAGCATCCTTTCTATAAGCAGATTAAAACATAACTGCAAACTCATTCAAAAACAGATTTTCATTGGATATTATTTAATTTTTTGAAAGTAATGTCCCTAGCTTGCATAGTGTAAGTATTACTCTTATGGGTTTTCTAAGGAGATAAATCTCAGAGTTATCACATTTAAAATGTCTGTAATGCTGAATTTGTAAGTCATTTAAATTGTCTTAAAGGGATACAAATTAGAATTAAAATATTGTAATGTTATAACAGAGGGCTTTGTTACTTCTAGATTTTGGTTTTCATTGTAAGTGGAAGTAAAAATTGAAAAGACCTTTATCTAAGCTATGTAATTTCATGAAGTAATTTTTACATGATACCTAACCTTAAAATTTAAAATAGTGGTTTTCTGTAAGGTTTCAAAAGTGGTTTAGTATGGTTTCTTTAGTTTCAAACAAAATACAGTTGAAATATACTTCAGCAATCAATTCTGTTACATGTATTACATATTACTCTTCTGTGATTTTTGACCTTAGGAAAATGTCAGGTTGTGCTATTTTCTAGGTCTCTGACTTTGAAACAAAACAAAAGGAGATTTATTACAATCCCACAGAGAGAAAAACTCTATGTGTTTATTTTGGGGGAATGGAAGAGAAAAACCATCCCTATTTTCTGCTGAATTCATGTTTGGGAGACAGGATATGTGTAGCAACATAGTGGCCTAGCCATTTCTGAAATTGCAGTCACAGCACCCTTATTCTCACAAAACTCTGTGGAATTCCCTGAAGCTTGAATTGTTCAATTTGAAGATAGGTTCAGGTCAAGCAAAGAATCCAGAATGTAGAAGTTTGTTCAGAAAAGGAAATAATTGAGCTCTCCCTATGATGAGAATGGTTGAATAGAGCATGTGACCAGAATCCTCAAGTAAGTTTCTTTGTATTATTTTATTCTCACAGAACCTTAAAAAGCAGAGTGTATTTTTACCTGGACTGATATCTAACCTAAAAGCTGGAGGCCACACAGATTATGTGTGTTTTGTTTTAAATTAATCTTGTATGAGATTGCCGGAGTAAGTGCTGTTTGTGTATGATTTATGATGTAATAATATTTGGAACATTGTAGTGAGTTAAAGTGATTGATTCAGAATTTTCAAGAATTGAAGTACTAGTGAGTTCATGCTCCTAGGAATAGTCAGGATGACTGGAATTCAAATATGCCTTCCAGCCTTCCTGACTGAGTGATTCTGGACAAGTCACTTCACCTCTGCTTGCCTCAGTGTCCTCATTAGCACCTGTTATATATTAGCACCTACTTCCCTAAGTTGTAGTGAGGATCAAGTGAGATAATGATACTGAAAATGCTAGAAGGCTTGGGGGAGGGTGGGGCAGACGCCCAAGTGTATTGAGTTAGGGTAGTTACACAGGTGCTCAGACTTGTGCCTGAGACAGATCACTTGATAGCTGAATGGAGGTTGAATTGAATTGGGGAGAGACATGGCAGGCATACTAACCAATATGTTGTTGTAATTGTCCAGGAATTAGATTATGAGAGCTTGCAACAGGGTCATGGCAGGGTCAGAGAAAAGGAGGGGCAAGGTGCAATCCATAGGATTTGTCAGCAGATTATAGGAGTTGAGGGGGACACTAGGTTGTGAGCCTAGAGAAATGACTAGGAAGGTGGTACTTCCCTCCGTATGAATAGGAAAATTCAGAAGAGGGAAGATACACATTTATGGGTGTCCAGTGGCAGTTGGAAGTGCAAGACTAGAAGTCAGCAGAGAGCTTAGGACTGGATAAGTAGATTGGACAGTCCTTAGGTAGAGGTGGTAATTGAATTCATGGGAACTGATGAGATCAAGTATCTAGGGAAACTAGAATCCAGCCCTAGAAACTGACTGCCCTGTGGGACAACCACAGTTAGCAGACCAGAATGAAGGCTCAGTGGAGGATTTAGAAGGAGCAATCAGACAGGCAGGAGGAGAAGCTGGAGGGAGTAGAGAAACAAAAACCACAACAGAAGAGAGTTTCAAGAAGAGGATGGTCACCAATGTTAGGAGCTGCAGAGAAGTCAGAAATGAAAGTTGAGAAAAGACTTGGCAATTCGGAGATCATTAACAACTTGGGATAGAGCAGTTTTGGCTGAATGATGAATGAGAATTAAAAAAGAAGGTGAGAGGAAAGAACATGAATCGCCTTTTCTGGGAGCTCATCCACAAAAGGAAGGAGAGATACGGGATCTCTTTGATAATGGGATTCTGTTCATGTCCGTGGGCTGTGGGAAAGCAGTCAGAAGATGAGAGAGATTGGGGATTACAAAGAGAATCATTTGCTGGGGTAAACAGCATGGAATGGCATCCCACATACATGTGGAAGGGTTTACTTTGGCAAGGATGAGGGCCCCCTTATTATGTGAGATGGGTGAATGAGGAGATGAGCTCAAAGGTAGAGCAGGGAGTTCTTGGCAATTTTTTCAGAAAAATATGAACTGAATTTCTCAGGTTAGAAGGTTGGGGGAAGAGGAGCTATGGGAGGGTTGAGGAGGGAGGTAGAAAGGTTTGAAAGAGCCACTGTGGTGAGTGAGATAGTAAGTTAATTAAGAAAGTATATAAGGATTCGTTTGCCATAGTAATGACCCTATGAAGGTTATGTAGCATACGTTTGTACTAGAATTAACCCCGTTTCATGATTTCTCCAGCTTCATTCAGCAACTCATACTTATAAATAAAAGCAATAGATGGTAGTGGTTCAAGGTTGAGGCTAATTGGGGAGGATGGTGATACAGATTATATGGTGAGGGACTGAGAAGAGGACAAAGTAGATTTGAACTGGTTCACTAGCAGTTCAAGATGGAAAGGGAGAAGAGTGTTAGTGCAACAGTGATGGCCTGGAAAAGAATTTGGGAATTGAGGGATTAAAGGTAAAAATGTGGACAATGAACAGAATTGTTATGATCAACCAAATGTACTTATTAAGTGCCTACCATGTGCCAGTGTAGTAAACACTTGAATAAGTGATATCTTTTAGACTTTGCTGAAGGATGGAAATTTGTGCTTTTGTTTAAAGTAAAACTATGTTGAGAAATAAAGGATAGGATTCTGAATTCTCTAATGGGAGACATTTGTCCTTTTCCCCTTTTAATAAATTATTTCTGTAGCAAATAAAATAAAAAGAAATGGTGTTTAAAACCACTCGCAATAATAAAAGTTGAAATTTATAGTGAATATAGCAAAGAAATTCATTTGGTGAATTTATGTACAGAATCTCTTTTTTTCTCAATTTGCATATATCATAACTAACAAAGATTTAGGTTTTAGTGATAAAGATAAAGAGTATTAATAGAAAATACCAACCAAACTAATTTACAGACTTAGTATTATTCCAAATAGATTTCTAACAGACCATATAAAACTAGGCAAAATATTGACAAGATTCACTTTGAGGTACAAAATGTCTATAATCTTTAGGGAAATTATGAAAAAAATAGAAATGAGCAGGGCTTATCGTTACTGATTCTCATACTGTATTACAAACTAACAGTCATCAAAACTGTTTGGTCCTGGTTTTAAAATAGAAAAGTAGATCAGTGAGACAGACTGGATAAGGAAGATTCAGAGTTATACAAACATTTGATTTAAAGAAAAAATAAACAAGAACTTAACCACCCCCCCCCAAAAAAAAACCAAAACACTGGGAGAAAGATTCTCTCTATTCAGCAACAACAAGTTCTAGGAAAATTAGAAGAATGTTTGGCAGAAAATAAGATGGAAAATATATATGCCACAATAAACTCCCAAAAGGATAATAAGCAATTCCACCTTAAAGGATACATCATTTTTAAAAATAAGAATAAGGAAGCATGGCCCTTTCATAACTATATTACAGGAAGGGCAGTGAATTGGGGGTAACTAGAGGGATGCAGACACTACAGACAAAATAGGTGTTTTCTGTTAAAAAGCTCTGTTCATAAATTACTCATAAAATGCAGTCAGAATAAGAAGAGAAACAAATTAATATGAAAAAACCTGCATCATGTATCTCTGGTAAAACTCTGATATCCAGAATAAATAGGAAATTGACAAATAAGACTGAGCCATTCCCCAGTAGATAAGTATTCAAAGGATGCAAACAATTTTCTGAACAAAAAAAAAAGCTATTTCAAACTATATCAGCATGTTGAAGAGAATACACAAAATCAGTAATAAAAGAAATACAAAATAAAATAACAAGATATTGTCTCATACTCATCAAATTGCCAGGGATGATGAAAGAACTATACCATGTTGAATGGATTGTGAAGAAAAAAAATAGTAAACTGTCTTCCACTATTAGTGGAACTGTGAAACTGATAAAACTGTTGTAGATAATAATTTGGAATCATGCAAGAATCCTCACTAAAGTGGCCTTTGTGTTTTTTTCATTACTATCTTTTTTACAGCAGTCATTCTTTGTTGCACTCTGTCACACCTTTCCTTCACTCCTGAATCCTTTTTAAACAAAGCACAGTGACCACATCTGACAGCATACGTAAAGATCCAGCGATCCCCAGGGAGGTCAAAGTCAGAAAAGTCCTGTATATGCCAAGCTATTGATAGTAGCACTTTTTGTGATATCAAAAAACTGAAAACAGAGTGGGTGTTCATTAATCAGGGAATAGCCAGACAAATTATATATGAGTACAATTAAATTTTCCATAATGGCATGTAATTAATGGAGGAAATGACAGAAATAAGGAATTCAGAGAAATATGTAAAGACTTGTATGAACTAATAAAGAAAAATTAAAAAGTAGACCCTGGAGAACAATTTGCAATTTACTGCAATGATATAAACTAAAACACTAAAAAGTGTTTCTTTGTTAAATAGGGGTTTTTTTTCCCTTCTAGAGCCTTCTGACTTTATAAGGAAGAAAGTATTTCACTTCAAAATTGCTAAAGAATTAGCATTTTTGAAATAACAAATTTAAGTATCTGTATGAAAATTCACCATTACAGTTGCTATAGGCAACAGTTTTCATTAGCTCTTTTTCTTTATTATAAGAGAAGTCTATTGGGGAGTGGTATTGCAGCATGAGTTATAAAAAAACAAAAGATACCAATAAAACTTTATACCTTGAGCTGTTTGGTAAAATGTTTTTATATGCCATATTTTTATTTAGCTGAACAATTCTACATTTGTGATTCTGTTACATTCACATGAAACCTTGCAAATAAATACTCTTTTAAGACTATTTCAGGAGCAGCTAGGTGGCACAATGGATAAAGCACCAGCCTGGAGTCAGGAGGACTTGAGTTCAAATTTGATCTCACACACTTGACATGTATTAGCTGTGTGACCCTGGGCAAGTCACTTAATCCTGATTGCCTCAAAAAATATATAATAAATGCACATACTCTTATGAACAAAATATAAGTTTCTTTAAAGTCCTTAGTAAAATGCGGTATACATTTTACTTTTAGCCTGATTGTTGTTTTTTAGATTTTTTAATTATGCAAGAATATTGCATTTTTAAATAAGTATTGCAGTTTTTATCTGTGTAAACATATATGTATGTAAAAGAGCAGATTTGTAATTAAATACCTTTGGTTGTTGTTAAACAGAGTATTAAGAAAAAAAATACAAGCAAGCAGGAGATGAGCACATACCTGAGATTCATTGTTTCCCGCATGAAGGAGCGGGTGAGTCCTACTAGGGAGTCTCTCATTCCTTCTCTCTCTTTCTTCCCCTCTCTCCCCTCCTCCATTTTATTTCTGAAGTTAACTTGGAGGAAATTTTTGACTTAAGTGTCCACTAGTGCTACACTAATCAATGAAAACCAATGCTGCATTACATTGCTTCTTGCACGAAATAATTGTTCTCAGACTTTTGGCTATCTTTTTGCTTGTTTTCATTTTTGAGTCTGTCATCTTTTATCATGCACTTTAGATCTGAAACATGACTTGCTTTAAGTTCTATTAATGGGTATTAATTTTTTTAATCAGCAATTAGAATTTAGAACTAAGTGAGATTTTTCTGGAATCATTTAAACAACTATTGTTACTTTTAAAATCAAGAATTCCACTTAGAAAGCACTCAGTGTAGTATGTTCTTCAGTTACATTTTAAAGATTTTTGATAAAATTTCTTCATAGACCTAAAATATTTTGATTTATACATATTTATGATTTTCATGTTTTACTTAGCTCCCATTTTGAAGTTTCTCTAACAATTCTTGTAGGCTATAGATCTAAACAAAAAGGGGAAGGACAATAAGCACCCAATGTACAGAAGATTAGTACATTCAGCTGTTGATGTTCCTACAATACAAGAGGTAAGGTCACCCAACCCTAACCCCACCCAATATATCTGTTCACAATGCTTTTGAAATTGAAGAGTTAGTTGGCCAATAAGAGTTGTGGTTTTAGAGTCCTTTTTATTTTTAATTGCATGCTTGTCACACACAAAACTGTAAGAAGCAATTAGCATACTGTTAATGACAATCAGAATCTAAAAAAAAGATCATAAGCTAGAACATTGGGCCAAAACTAATAAAATGAAATTTAATAGGGACAAACATAGTTTTATATACTTATTTGGGTTTAAAAAAACCCACGTCACAAGAACAAGATGGAGAATTGTAGTAAAATTGCAAGAAAGCTAATACATTCTTAAGCCGCATCGAAAGAGCTGTATAGTGTCCAGGATGAAGGAAACGACATTAAGGTATGCTTTGCCTTTATTAGACCATATCTCCTGTACTGTGTGTAGCTATCGATATTATATTTCAGGAAAAACATTGCTAGGAAAGCAGAACAACATCTGGGTGGAAAAAGGCAGCAGAGATGAGTGAGGACTTTGAAAGCAAGCCATCTAAGAACGATTTTAAGGCCTGGGAAAGAGGACTTGGTAGCTCTACTTAAGGGGTTGTCATGAGAAAGAGAATTTTATGTGTTCTGCCTGACCCCAGAGGACAAAACTAGGAGTAATATGTACAGTAGAAGTTACCAAGAGTAGATTTAGAACTTTTCTAACAGTTTGACTTCCTCAGTAATGAAAAAGGTTATCTCAAGGAGGAATTAGTTTCTCCTTCACTAGAGGCCTGCAAGCACAGACTGGGTGTTCTCAGAGGGATTCTTATTTATATAGCAGAAGGATTAGAGGCATCTCCAGGGTCCCATCCTGCACTGAGGCTCTGGGATTAAAGAACTCCCAGTTCTCACTGTCCTTTTAACATCATGCATTCTGAAAAATTAGGCCAGTAAAGTGCTAGATAGGGAAGCTCCTACCGCTTTAGAAAGGCTTCAACCCTTTACATCATCCAAGATACTGCCCAGATAAGTTTGAAGAGGGTCATCATCAGAGGGTTACCTACCAAGGGATTCATTTGCTGGTCACAGTCAATTCCTGAAGGTGGAAAGTGAAAAAAAGAAAAGAAAAATAACAGGTGGGAAGTCGTTGTAATCTGATTCATTGGAGGTTGAAAAAACTCATAAATAAAAGAATGTCTTTCAAAATGTTAAAAACAATTTTAAAATAATGATCAAAAGTTAGTCATTTTCACAATTCAGCACATGTTTCAAATGTGAAGGCACATTTCATAATTTGCTCCATTAAGGTTTTAGTGTCCTTAGATCTTAGAATAGAACTGTCTGCCTCCCCCTGTCACTTCCCCAGGAAGTTAGGAAGTAACAGTCGATGAAATGAAACATTTTTACCAAAAAACAGACTTCCTTGTACTTTTCGCATAATTGACACCTAATTGATATGTGCTGAATTGAATTTCTCTTTTTTGGCCGCGATCTAACCCACTGTTGTGGTCCCAGAATGTTAATGATTAATTATGTAATTTTCCACCATGACAACCCAAAGAATTAACCATTATGTTTCCAGTTAAGATCAGCATTATTGAAAAACCTGTTCTTCATGTGTCACTTTGAAATTTTTAGCTATAATTGTTAGTCATAAAAACTTGTAGGTACTATAAATACCCTAAGACTCTTCTGCATCCGCGAAGCTGTTAGGAGATATTAATCATTTGCAATTCAAAGAGATTTACTTCAGGAAAAAAAAACTAAATGAATTGTGAATTTCCATGATTTAATTTCCTTATCTTGGACCATATCAGGGAATTGGGACTTTTGCTTCCACACTAAATAACCTTCTCATATCCTCAACCCTAAGAAGCAAGTGTGATAGAAAAATCATCAGATTGTTAGTCAAAAGATCTAAAGTCTTGTTCCCTATCTGTCAGTACCAATCTGGGACCACGTTTTTAGGCCTCAGTTTCCACAGCTGTAAGAGTTTTATAGTAGAAAGTTCCTAATTTTCTATAATTCTATAACTTGAAGAGACCCTTTTGAACTCTAAGGTCGGTCCAGCGAGGCAGGCATAAGATGACTTGGTAGAACATATCATTAATGCCTATGAAATGCAATTTTATTTCCTTAAATGTTCATCCTTCTCTAATGGTATATAGACATTAGATGAGTTATGCAATGAGTTAGAGAAGTAACCACAGTGCATCTGAACTTCTCTGACACAAAAGTTAAAATAACAATGAAAAGTCCTACAGATATGGTATATGTAGAAAGTCAAAACGATAGAATGGAATGAGCTTTAATGTCTGAAGATCTGAATTTAAATCTAAGCTTTGCTATTTCTACTGTTATGACTTAACCTCTTATGACTCAGTTTCTTCAGCTGTAAAATATGGAGACTGGACTACATATTCTTTATTATCCCTTTCAGCTTAAGAACCTATGGCTTTACACACAAGTTGGTAACAATTCATTTCTAGCATTTTATTCAGCATGTGAAATACAGCTATTCAGTTGTTTTTCAGTCATGGCTGATTTCTTCATGACTCCTTTTGGGGTTTTCTTGGCAAAGATACTGGAGTGACTTTATCAATTCCTTCTGCAACTCATTTTACAGATGAGGAAACTGAGGCAAACAGGGTTAAGTGACTTGCCCAGGGTCACGTAGACAGCGTTCCGTTTCTGGTCGGGAAAGGAAGTGGTTTGTCCCCTTGTGAGCTTATTAGAACAACCTGCCTGCCCTTAAGGGTTTCATAAGGTCGGCTTGTCGTACAGAAGCGCTTTCTTACTATTCTTTAATACTTTGCTCATGTGTTCTGCAGAAGGTGAACGAAGGGAAGTACAGAAGCTATGAGGAATTCAAAGCTGACGCTCAGCTGCTTCTTCACAACACAGTGATTTTCTATGGAGGTTGAGTCGTTTTGTTTCTTTTAAATCATTTAACTTCAACAGAGGGAATTATCTGGCTTTAAAACTACTGTAGAAATGAGCATTAATTGTTTGTTTACGACCTTAAATACATAGCCTGAAGTAGGTATAAGAAAGTGCCAAAATTAGAGTATATATTGGACCATTTGACTGCAATGGTAATAAAATTAAAGGCAGAAGAAATAGCTTATGAACTGACTATAGTCATATAGTGCAATAGACAGGTCACTATTGTAGCCAAAAGGCACGAATTTAAACGTCATCTCTGCTTCGTCTAGCAGTATGTAACGTTGAGTGTCTCTCAACTGAAGTTTCTGCATCTCTAAAATGAGGATAGAAATGCTTTCATTTTCTATCTCCTAGGGTTGTTGTAAAGATAAATGAGACAAAGTGAAGGAAGGGGGAGGATATTGGGCGTATGAACTTTATAATTACAAAATGCTATTTACACATGTGTGTATTATATTACAGATAATAAACAGATTATGATTGCTTCTGTAGTTGGTTTTTTTGTGTTTTTTTAAATACAGATGTCTTAGTCAATCAGTCCCACAACCAGGACTGAAAAAAATTCCTAAACCAGATATGGAAAGGCAGGAAGGTACCTCAAAGGTACCTAGCAATTGACACATCTTGCTCTGTAAAATATTTTTGTTCATTTTAATCTTTTAGTAGAATTTGGTTTAGAGAATACATTTAGTTTAAAATAGCACAGTTGCTTATGTTTCTTAAGTTGTGAAAAGCATAATGTGAATACCCTGAATCAAATATTTTATTGGCTTAGCTCATATTTTTAGATTGTCGATAATAGGTGATGTCTGTCTTTAATTACAGCGGACAGTGAACAAGCTGACATAGCCAGGATGCTCTATAAAGATACATGTCATGAGGTAATTTGAAAGCCCAATAACTAAACATTTAAGGATTATGTCATACTAGTTGAAGAGAACAGTGGGTTTTTTTTCTCTTATAAGATAGTTACTGTGACATTTCTGTATTAAACCTTACCACAGTAGTATTCCTACTTTTTTGCTACATCTCATTGCCTTTATAAAGGTGGTTTTAAGTATTTTATTCCTTTTACTTGTGGAATTTTGGTTATTGATTTTTATAGAAAACACTGCTAATTAGCTCTGTGAAATGAAAAATCCTAAGTTTTTCGTTTCCATATCTTTATAGGAAGACAGCACAAATGGTAACAATCATTTAATGTATTCAGTCTTCAAGTTCATTTCTATTTTTGTGAAAATAAAAAAATTCACAAAGTTGACATTTTGTCATTAATAACATCTATGACATCAACTATCTTTCCATAATCAAGTTATTAGTTTTTTCAACTGTTTTTTAATTCTATCATTTCCTTTATGTTATTATCCCTATGTTAAATCATGAGAATGTCTGCAAAAATCAAGCGTTTTTCCACTCTATAATGTTATTTTACCAAAAGTAGTTTCATTTCCATGCCCAACCACACATTTTTACTAATAAATACACTAAGAAAAATTAAGAGTTGGATACCAGACAGGAAGCAGTTCATATTATGCCCAGAGATCAGCTGTGAGCCTAAAGGGAACTCTGATGGATTCCAACCCTGAGTCAGAACCAAGCTCCTCCAGATGCATTTGTCTTGTGACAGTTCTCTAGTTGGACTAGACTTGGACTAGGCTCACAGTGCCCAAGCCCCCACCAGAGTGTGGCTGACAAAGGAAAGGCCCAGGGGACAGCCAGAGATACCTTCATGAGTGTAGATGCCACCAATAGTACATCTTAACAGTAGGGGCCAGCTTCATGCTTTGGTTTTATTCATAATTAATGGGGAAGGGAGGGAGGAAAGGGGAGAAGAACCCTAATGTACAAGTCATAAATATACATACTGACATAGAATAAAACATGAAGGTGGCACTGTATTGGGGAGCACAGAAGCACAAGGCCCTTCAGGTGCTCCATTCAGGTGGGAAGGCTGGGTCCCACAGCAGCAGCATACTCCTGGAGCTGCCAAGAAAGGGTGTCTTCAGCTGTGGAGGGGAGAAGTGCTCTTCTCCGCAGTACTCTTCTGAGAGTGGATACTAGCCCCTGTTGTTAGGACTTATTATTCATGGCATCTGAATTCATTGAGGGGTGATTCCCCTTGACTTCTCTGACTGGTCCACAGGGTGTTTTCTATACATAGACCTGGTCCCAGGAGAAGGACTTTGCCTTTTGACAGGCACAATTCTGGTGGGGGTTTGGGCACTGCGAGCCCAGGTCTCAAAAGCAAGAGGCAGAATGGGAACCTCTTCCACCCAGGAGGGACTCCCTTCTGCCAAAGGACTGTCATGAGACACTTCATTAATGTTAAATCCCTTTGCCTTGCTATTGCCTTGTGAAAGGCAGTTAACCTAAGGATCCCCGCGAAGACTGAACCAAGAAATCCTGCATGTTCTAACTGGGGGCAACTTTCAAAAAACGATAATTAATGAAGTAGATATTTAAACAACATTTCTTTAGGCCCATATTGGCATTTTGATTTTAAGATTTTAGCACTCAGAAGAAATACATACTTTTGCCCGGGCAGGTGATAATTTTTTTTTTATATTTTTCTGTCATTTTTTAAATGTGACCTAAAGGCAGTATTTTCTTTTATATAAAATTTAACTTTGCTATCACATCTGGTATTATAATTATTTCTTTTACCAGTATTGAACTTAAGCAACTTTGTAGAAGGCTAAAGCTTGTAAATATTAAGTTGTTTATAGAAATCTTAATTCTCTTGGAGTTCTTATTGATGTGTATGATATTTTTACACAAAACAACTAAATATTCTTTGGTTGAATTTTTTGTTTTTATTTTTCAGCTGGATGAATTGCAGCTTTGCAAGAATTGCTTCTATTTGTCAAATGCACGTCCCGACAACTGGTTCTGCTATCCTTGTGTATGTTTGTGAAATTTTGAAATTTGCTAATTTTTTTTTTGCGATTACCAAAGTTTTGCCTCTTAAATGTTAGATTGTTTTAAATATATTTCCAATATATTCAGTTTCTGCTATGGCAAAAAATACCTTTATAGTAAATATATATGTGCATATATTTTTACACTGAGTACCAAATTTTCCTAAAGTTGATTTCTTTTTAATTTTTTCATAAATAAATAAGGTCGAAGCTATGGTTTCAGGCATTAAATGTGTTTAAGTAAGAAGCCATTAGCAATATAATTGTAATTGTAATCAAATCAAAATGAAAGTTAAAGTGGCATTTAGTGTTATAAACTCAGAGTCTTTCTCTACATCTAGTTTTGAGATACTTCAACCTTGATTTTTTTTTCCCACTTTAGTTACTTTTGTTTTCAAAGAGTTTTGTAGCTTTTTATTTGGCCCTAGCATTCTGAGTGCTCTAAATGGGTACTTACCATGCGGAATCTAGGGAGGACTGAGAAAAAGGAATTTAAGTGAGCCTGTTTAATCCCATACTTGCCACCCCAATAGCTTCTGGCCCAACAAGGCCATGAAAAGAATCCGCCTGTCTGACAGTCCCTTGCAGGCCCATCACCCAGCTTCGTTGAACAGATGGAGGTCTTTGCACCCACCTCACAGAATTGTTGAAAAGATCAGATGAGATAATCTATGTACAGTTCTTCCCATACCTTCAAATACTATATAAATGCTGGCTACAATTAAAGTGATTAAAGTAACCAAGTGATCCAAAAATTATAACTTAGTTTATTATATCCCTGAAAATCAGTTCTGAAGCCCTTAAGATAGAAGACCTTAAGAACTAAGCATTCTTTGTTTTCAATGCATAGTAACATCCATGGCTTTAAATGGTACTGACTGACTTGTTCTGTAATGTAAATGATAATTCAGAGAAGATTGTTTTGAAGCATGTAGGAAATGGAGGGGAAGCTATATAATTACCTTTTCTTCAGCAATGATTGTATATATTTATTTTTCTTGAAAAATTATCACATTTTCTTAGAGGAGGGAACATTACTTATTGTGTAAAAACATTCCATATTATCACATTCACATTAAACATTTAAGTTAAAAGTAGAAAATGACAGCTTTGATTTTAAATGACTAACATTAAATAACTTACCCTTATAGATTAAATACTAATGGTATATTTAATGTGACATTTTAAAAATTATAAAGGGAAATGTATTTTATTTTTAGATACCTAATCATGAGCTGGTTTGGGCCAAAATGAAGGGTTTCGGGTTTTGGCCAGCCAAAGTCATGCAAAAAGAGGACAATCAAGTTGATGTTCGCTTCTTTGGTCACCATCATCAAAGGTAATTTATGGATCTCTTACGCAAATTGTCATAACCTCCCTTAAAGAAGTTGTCTTTTAATATTTAAAGATGTATGCATGTTTTCAAGACTCTTTCAAAATATAGCTAGGGATTATTCAGTCATAGAAGACTTGAGGTAAGGGCCTCTCTCAAGTAATTATAAATTTTGATTTATATTAAATAAAAAGAAATGAAGCATATATATTTAATTTAAGCACGTATATTTAATCCAATCCAACAGGATTTAGAAAAAAATTTCCATTTACATAATCATCTGATAAGTATATTTAATATGTCTGAATCAGTTATAAATCCTGAACCAAGTACTTACTGAGCAAATAGAATAATATATCATTTCCTTGCGTATTAAATTCAGGACATTTGTGGTAACCAATACCATTTAATAATGTAATAGTAGTGCATTAGCCTTGAATATTGGTTAAACGAAGACAGTAGGATAGAACGGTTCAGAGTATATGAGAATTTAGTGGTTTTATAACATGATTACAGTAGTTTCAACCTTTCTAACAAAGTCCTAATAAAACTCAGGGATTTTAAAATTAGGCAAATTAACACCTTTCAGGTAGAAGGTACAGTTAGACTAGGTGCATAAAAATATATGTAATGCTTTTTAAAGTGCATTAGAATTGTATGCCTATAACCGTAATAAGACATAGTTTCTAACTTAGAAAACTTTGCTTTTTCTTTGTTGTTTGCAAAAGAGACTCAGTTTCCACATTATATTTTTCAGAGTACAGATTTAGATGTTCATCTACGGCAGAAATAATTTTTGTTTTTCATTTCCACAAAATTATTTTGAATAATGTTACTTCCAGAAAATGGATTGAATATATATATTGAATGACACATATATCTGTATCATATCTGCCAACCACAGTGATGTTACTAAAATTTTAGTTAACACTTAAAATTTTAAGTTTCTTTAATAATGTCATTAATAATTTTTCTGAACAATGGGAATTCATTTATATAATAAACATTTATTATGTATTTACAGTGCTCTGTGGGAAATATATAAACATTTATTAAGTGCCTACTATGTGTTAATCACTGTATTAGGTTCTAGAGCTACAAAGGCAAAAATGAAGTAGTCCCTGACATTAAGGAGTTTATATTCTATAAAGTGACATAAGTAAGGCTCCCATGAATTTAACTATCATCTCTGTGCAGATGACTTGGGAATACTACCTATCTAGCCCTGGCTTATACCTGGAGCTTCAGTCCAATATCATCAGTTGACTATTAGATATTTCAGACTGCATATTCCAGAGACTTTTTAAACTCAGCATGTCTAAAACTGAACTTACTCTCTTTTGAGGCAGCTAGGTGGCACAGAGGGTAAAACTCTGGACCCAGAATTAGGAAGATCTGAGTTCAAATCCAGTCTCAGACATGGACTGACTGTGTGACTCTAGGAAAATCATCTAACTCTCATCTGCCTCAGTTTTCTCATTTCTCAAATAGGGACAATCATATCATCTGTCTTGAAGGGTTGTTGTGAGGACCAAATGAGATAATGTTTGTAAAGTGGCTGGCTCTGTTCTTTGTTACGAGTGTTTTATAAATGCAGTTAGGTGGCACGATGAAAAGAGTGCCAGGCCTGGAGTCAAGAAGACTCTTCCTACATTCAGATCTGGCCTCAGACACTTCCTGGCTCTGTGACCCTGCACAAGTCACTTAATCTTCATCTGAAAAATGAGCTGGAGAAGGAAATGGTGAAGCACTCTGGAATCTTTGCCAAGAAAACGCCAACTGGGGGCAGGAAGAGCTGGACACAACCAAGTGACTGAACAGCAACAGCCCTTGCTTTCCTTTCCCTTCCCTTTTTTTTTTGAGAATTTCCTATTTTTGTGGAATGAATCACCATCCTTTGAGTCTCTTATATTTGTAACTTTAGCATATCTCGGAGTTCTCACTGTCCTTTTATACCCAGTCAGTTGGTAAATTTTGCCAGTTCTTCTTTTACGTCTTTGGTATCTGATCCCTTCTCTCCATTCGCTTGCCACTACTGTAGTTCAGGCCCTTGTTACCTCTCACCTATATTATTGCTATAACTTCTTAATTGGTGTCCTTGCCTCAGGTCTCTTGCCATTCCACTTCATTCATACTCAGCTACTTAAATAACTTTCTTTAAGTACAGATCTGATTATGTGACTTCCCTACTAAATCAACTCCAATTGGCTTCCACCTTCCCCTAGAATAAAATATAAATAACTTTTTTTTAGCTTTTTAAACCCTTCCCAAACTGACTTCAACCTCCCAGCTTTATTGTACATTTTCCCTTCTCCTGATCCAGCCAAACCACCTTTCCCTCTGTTCCTCCAACACTTTCATCTCCCATATCTAATCCTTTGCATTGGTCATCCCTCATATCTGGAATACAACTTCCTCCTTACCTTTGCCTCATAGAGCCCCCCATCTTTTCCTTTAAGTTGTAGCTCAGGCACCATCTTTTGCTTGAAACTCTTCCTGAGTCCTCCTACTTCTGCTGTTACAATTCTTTCTATTTAACCACATTTTAAATGTATAGATCTATAAATCTATCCATCTATCTATCTGTACATACACGCAGACACACACACACACACACACACGTATCTTCACCACTAGAATGTAAGCAGAGATCATTGCATTCTCTGTATTTGTGTTCCCAGCACTGGTGCAGATAATTAGTAAATAAAGACAAGATAATTTGGAATTAAAGACACTAGGAGCGGGGGTGGGGGAGTGGGGGGGTGTCCAGGAAAAGCCTGTTAAGAGGTATTGTTTAAGTGCATTTGGAAAGAAACTGGATTTTTCAGAAAACTAAGGTGTAGGTGACAACCTATGCAAAGATACTAATATGGGAGACAGATTGCTTTATGTGAGGAATGACAAGAAGGCCAGTCGTACTGTAGCATATGAGAGAATTTCAAGCCTAGTAATATGGGTTAGAGACAGATTGTAGGGGGCTCTAACAAACCAAAAAGGGTTCATATTTGATCTTAGAGCTAATAGGGAGCTAGGGGAATTTACTGAGCCCAGGATGGATATGTTTGAATGTATGCTTTAGTAATAGCACTCTGACATATCTGTGGAAGATGAATCGGAATGAGGAGAAACCTGAGACAGAGAGAACAGTTGGGAAGCCATTGTAGTAATACAGAAGAGGAGATGAATGACTGAGGTAGAGTGGTGATCATGACCGTGTGAGTTAGGGGAGAGGAGGAGAACAGATTGTAGAAATGTACGAGTAGAAATTGAAAATTCTCAGCAACTAATTACGTATATAGGTTTAGGAGAAGTGAGGAATCCTGGATTACTGAGATTGTAAACCTGGATGACCAGAAGGATAGTGGTGCCCTCAGCAGAAATAGGGACATTAGGACATGGTGTGCATTTGGGAGAAAAGATTATGAGGTTTGTTTTGAACATTTAGAAGCCTTTGGGTCTTCCAGTTCAAGATGTCCAATAGGCAGTTAGTAATATGGATTTAGAGCTGCAGAAAAGGACTCAGTCTAGATATCTAGATTTCAGAGTCATCTGTTTAAAAATGATACATGAAATCTAATAAGTTCGCCCAAAGACAGAATGGAGAGAGACAGAGAAAGAGGGCCTAGGATAGAGCCTTGGTTTATACTTAGAGCAGAATATGGATGATGATCCATCAAAGGACTGGTCAAATGGACAGAAAAGAATCAGGAGAGAGAAGTATCATGAAAACTAGATTATTCAGGAGGAGAAGGTAGTCTGTACCCAGAATTTAGTAAATTATAGTTGCTGCAGATAGGCCACAATATATGAGGTCTAAGGAAAGGCTGGTAGATTTGTCAGTTGAGCCTGACTTGAAGAGAATAGTTTCATTTAAGTAAAGATTGGAAACCAGGTATCAAGCGTTTGAGAAGGAAGTTTAAGGAGAGGAAATGGAGGTATACAGATAGCTTTTTAAAGAGTTTTGCTGTTGTGGGTAGAAAGTCGTAAGATATTGGCTTGAGAAGATAAAGTTAACTGAGGGTTTTGTGAGGATGATGGAGAACTGAATATGTTTATAGATAGCAGGTAATGAATCAGTAAATACGGAGAGATTAAAGAGTAGCAGAAGAATATCTTCTTGCCAGAGAATGTGGCATGGATGGGGTTAATGGTAAAGAAGTAATCTTGGTTTTAGAGGTTTGCATGTTTTCACAGCATTCCTAGAACTCCAAATGTGCAACATCCAGAGCTTTTGATCCATATGATCTGTGGAGGTTTGGGATACAATATGTACTCAGATAAATACAACTACGTCAGTTTTATAAAAGAAGTATTCTTCTGACTTAATTAAGGAAATCTTCATAGAAGACCTTCTGTTTGAACTAGCCTTGTATATGTAAATAGTGGTTAGTTGAAATTAATATTCACAGTGTTGTAATAATTAGTCATACTAATAACCTTTTAAAGAAAAGAAAGAATTTTCATGAGATTATTCAGTTAACATAAATCATTTTATCCACCACAATTATTTTAAAAATTTATAACATGAAATAAGAATAATAGCATTTATGTAGAACTTTAATGTTTGCAAACATATTGTTTTATCCTCATAATAGCCCCATGAGGTAAGTGCTAATTAGCTCATCCTACAGATAAGGAAACTCAAGCTGAGAGAGGGCAATTGATTTGCCTAGGTCACACAGCTGGGAAGTGTCTGAGGCAGAATTTGAACTCAGGTCTCCTTGTCTCCAAGTCTAGTACCCTTACCCATTGTAACAACTAAAGTTTTTAAAAGTCCCAACTTAGTTTCTTAAATCTTCAAAAATCAATCCTGAAGCCCTTTCAGTTAGGTGAGAGGTACTGTCACAGTGATCTCAAGATAAAACTCCATAAATTGTACTTACTAATGTTGAACAAAAAATGAAGAACACAGCAGGTCTTTTTAAATGTCATACTACCATGAGCAACTACTTCATGAAATATTAACAATATAAATAACATTCATATCTTAACATCATGGCTATACCTATTGAAACTATAATGTTGTAGGTACACTTCAGAAATTTCATGTAAAAGTAGTAGACTTTATTGAAACAACTCAGTCCAATAAAAATTTTTATTATTTTCTAGGAAGAAGATTCTATGACTTGACATAGTAGTTTAGTTTTTCTTGTCTTCCACTTGGACAGATATGTTTAATAAACTGATTTGGAAGAAGGAATAAAAGATATTTTAAATTCAAAACTCAGAATCATCTTTTCATTTTCAATCCATCCAAGATTGTAGACACATCTGTCCAGTATTTTGCACATAGTAGGTGCTTAAGAAAATGAGGTCTTGATTAGTACAAATGATGAATCCTTTAAAGTTGTCTCATCTATTTGAATTTGCACTATTAACCCAATGAAAATAGGCAATGCAAATTTGAATAATTCAACTACTTCGCATGATTCACTGTTAACAGTAATCAGGACCCAGCAGTAAATGTTTGGTGAATGGAAACGAAGAACTCAAAAGAGATTAAGATTACACTGTTAGAATGTTCTTAATTTAGGAAAAATACAGGTTTATTCAGTATTTTAAGGTTTATAAGTCCATTTCTTCATACAAATCCGATGTTGTACAGTTATTTTATAGATAAGGAAATTGAAGTATCATTTTTAAGTAACTTATCCAGGTAAAATATTAAGTTGCTAGACTTGAAATTCACACCCCAATTTTTTTACTTTAGACTCTTGATCTTAGAGGATCATACTGCCTCAAGTTAGTCATGAGAACAGATCTTTTTAAAGTTACTATCATATGTCAAAGGATTTGTTATTTGTACTAATGTACAATTTGTAATAATCAGGACCTCATTTTCTTGCTACTCTGTGCAAGATGCTGGACAGATGTATCAACAACCTTAGAAGGTTGAAAATGAAAAAGTGATTCTGAGAGATTTTTGAACTTAAAATATCTCTGTGCTTGTTAAGGGGGAAGAGAATGATTTCCTTGTGACTGGCTGGAGAGTAGTGGTACGTTGGACAGCAAGAAGGTTCTAGCTACAGGAGAATCTACAAGATCTCCAGTTTTTAATAGAACAAGACATGTGGGTGTTTGCCTCTTTCATCCTAAAGGCAGCTGATGCCTCTGCAGTCAGAAAGGGAAGGAACATCAAGAACATCAATAGGACTGGGGACCATGAAGGAGTCTGAAGACCTGATAAGCTTCTGGAGCCTCCTAACGGCTTCATAGTAGCTTGAGAGAGGGATTAAGGGGGGCTGCTAATAGACATTGATATCCCTGCAGAGAAGTTCTTGAAGATGAAGAATGAAAGGTATAATCAAATTTGGATATATCTATTTTTTGTGCCCCTCAGATGCTAGAGGGCCTGATTAAGAAACCAGACCCTACACAGGGCAAGTGTGTGGCACAAGCAGTGGTGTAACCAGTGTGTTGTCCTAAATGGAGCTGATTGAGTTATGTTGTCTGAGGACACTGCTGAAAGAGGCTACCCAATAGAAACTGTGCAGATGCTGCACTTGATTGCCTGAGAGCCAGAGACTCTTTCACTTGGCAGATGTTTAAAGGACTTCACCCTTACAACCAAAGTTCCTATCCTAAAGGCTTCCTTCAAGTATTTCATTAGAGCCATTATTGTCCTTACCCAGTCCGGAAGTTCTGCTCATTAGGGAGATAGGTGCCGTTCTTGGACACCCCCCCGCCACATCGTTGCTGTTGCTTATAGCTATTAGGGTGCATGCCCAGCTCATCTATACCAAAATATCTTTCCTGTGGTGTGTAAGGAATTCAACCATAATTCAAACCTGAAGATATGAACTTGGAGTTTAACTTTGAGAATGGAAGTTAGCAAAACTCTTGGATTCTTCAAGAAAAATCATGTGGTCATTTTACTGATGGGTTAGCATCCAGATCCACACTTCACTAACACTGTGGGTGTGCTGCCAGCTCCATAAAAGGGCATTTAAAAGAGACCTCATAACTCCAGCACCCTCCCTTTCCTCCCCCTGCTTACATCCATTACACCGAATGTCTATGGTATTGTTCATTGATGTCTGTTGGTGACTTTATACTGCTAAAATCCCAAAAAAGAAAGATTAAAGTTCCTTTTAAAAGGGGGGAAAAGTGACCAAAAATATTAGAAATAGGTCTAGTTTGTCTTATTCTGCTTTGTTTCATATAGCAGAACACTTCATGCATGGTATTTCCAGCTGTGTTACATAGCCAAGTCCTTCACTGATAAACTGTGTAAATATCTTTTTGTTCCTTAAAAATAGCCTCTCTACTATTAATAATAGTCTGGCCCTAGCTAATATGTTATAGTTGTAACTACATTTTCTTTTCTTTTTCCAACTACAATTTTCATTTGACAAGTAAATATACAGAGGGAAAATGCCATAAAGCAGTGTCATGGATTTTTAGTCAAAATGGAAAAAATGGTATTGAAAAACTGCTTTCCGTATTCTTCTCATAGAAATTCTGTCAACACTCCATTGCACCTGTGATCTTATTGATGTTGAAACTTCTTCCAGTGGTATTTTTCTCTGCTTTCTATGAATACCTGCACTAAGATTCCCACCCAACATGCTGAGACTGCCTCCTCACAACTCTTAGGTTTCATGGATACTGTCAGAGCACAGGCCCTTGTTCTCATTTTTGGACTGCCCCACATTTTTCAGTCCTATTACTTCTCTGATGACATCTTCTGTGCCACTCTTTCTATACAACCCTTCTTTGGTGATATGTTAGTTTTTGAAATAATATTTTATTTTTTCCCCAATTACATGTAAAAACAATTTTAACAATCTTTTTTTTAATTTTGAGTGCCAAATTTTCCCCCTCCCTCTCATCTCGCATCTCCCTGAAATAGTATGTAATCTGATATAGATTACACATATGCAGTCATGCAAAATATTTCCATATTAGTTGTGTTGTGAAAGAAGACACAGACCCAAAGAAAAAACAAAACCACAAAAAGCAAGTGACAATTGGTATGCTTTCAGTGTGCTTTCAGGCTCTGGATGTGGAGAGCATTTGCCTTCATTGGTTCTTCAGAATTGACTTGGATCCTGATATTGCTGAGAATATCAGTCATTCATGTATGATCATTGTGCAGTACTATTCTTGCTGTTTACCATGTTGTCCTGATTCTCCTTGCTTACTTCAGTTTGCATCAGTCATGTTAAGTTTTTCCAGGTTTTTCTGAAATCAGCTTCCTCAACATTTTTTATAGCATGAGAGTATTCCATTACAGTCATATATTTGTTTAGCCATTCCCTAATTAATGAGCATCCTCATTAGTGATTTGCTACAGATTACGTCTGTCTTTCCCTGACGCTTTAGATGATCCTTAGCCTAAATTCTACATAAATGGTAGGGCCCTATGATTCAGAGCCGTACAGTATTACTAGAATAGTTTTGTTTTTGTTTTTGTTTTTTGGACTAGACCCATGACTTTGTTGTTGTATGTGATTCTTAGTGAGGAAGCTCCTTCAATGAATGCAGCTTCGCCTGCTCCACAAGGGATAATCCAAGCAAGTTGCCAGGGTACTGAGGTTAAATGACTCTTTTACAGTTGTAAAACCACTGGACTTGAGCCCAGGTCTTCCTGACTCTTAAGGCATTTCCCTACCCATTATGCTATTCTACTTCTTTTCTTTGAAAAATGTGGATGTTCAAAAGATGGATCTTTGTTCCTAGGAGAAGCTTGGGATAGTTAAAAGGGCTGGGCACACTTCATCAGGGCATTTCTTCAGCTTGTTCTCCTCCTGTTCATTTCTGGACACAGATCTTTGACATCTGCTGCCAAAGACAGATATCTGCTCTTTGACATTTGACTGAGATACAGGTGATAGTGGACCACTTTTATTAAAAGTTGTCCATGTAGTTGCATACTCTAGTCTTTAATAATAGACATTCTTCTGTTTGACTTGCTATGCACAGCACTACGCAGCACTCTTGAGTGATTATCAGTCACACTTAGGAAGCTCTGTAGTTTTTTTGGACTGGATGAAATCAGCACAATCTCATCTACACAAAGGAGCATTTGGTAGAACTCATTGTCCCTAAGGAATCATTTTTCCATTTGGGCTTTAAGACAGATAGCCCTGTAACAGTGACAAACATCTTTGATAAGCATATATCTTCCCCATTTTGTCCCTCACTTGTTATTAATTATATTAATTATATTTTAATGTATTATTATATAATATAATAATTATAATTAAATATATTAATTATAATCAAAGGTTTATAAAACCAAAGTTGTTTCTGTTATCTTTCAAGGAATATTGTTTGATTTTGATTTTTACAGGCAGACTTCTTGTTGGGGGAAACTCTTTAAGGTCACCTGTTTTGCTGCAACAAATCAATGGTTTTTTTTTTAATAATCAAACAGTCCAGTAGGATTTTATGTTCACTATCCTTTCAGTCAGTTACGTGACTGTAAAGATTTGATCTGCTATAGAATATCATTTGTGAAACCTCAAACCTTCATCTAAGATGGTCTTGTTACATGTGCAGATGATTCTCATACAATTCAGTAGAGGTGCAAAAGTAGGCACATGGATCAATAGTTGTGAATATTTTTTCAATCACTTTTTTTTTGGTAATAATATCTATAGAAGTTTTTGATACTTAATGTCTATTGTAGTACCTATATGCAAATAGGTCTATTCCAATGTATAAAGTTACTTAAGAGTATTCAAAATTAATGATATGATGGTATATAATTGTGATGGAATACTGTTGTGCTATAAGAAATTATAAGCTTGATGATCTTAGAAAAACATGGCTGGACTTGCACAAAATAATGAAGAGTGAAATGAGGAAAACCAAGAGAACCTTGTATACAGTAACATTAATATTGTTTCACTTCGAGTGAATAAGTCATTTTGATTATTGTAAATACCCAAATTAAACACAAAGGACATATGAAGGAAGAGGCTATCTATATCCAGAAAGAACTGGTAAATGAAGTATGTATAGAATGATTATATATACATTTGTGTGTGATATATACATATATATATATATATATATATATATATATATATATGCATGTATATGAATATTTGTATCTAATAATAGTCATCTTTGAGGGAAGGAAAAAATTTACATGATAACTTTTATATATTATATTATTATATGTAATATATTCTATAATATATAATATATATTCTAATTTATATTTTTAAAAAATAGCAAGTTGTACATAATAAATTTGAAGTTTTGTATGTATCTTTTTTTATTATGCTATGTTATGGAAATACTTGTTTTATTCCATAAATATAAAATAAAATAATTTTTTAAAAAAATTAATGAATCAAGATATTTTAAAAATTTAATAATACTGAATGTGTTAGATTACTTCTAGATTTAAGTTGACTATATTCAATAGAATTTTAAAAACATTAGAACAAATTTGTACAAATTTAGATTTTGAGAACTTTAAAGAGAATCAGCTTTTTTTCCTCCTATTATGTTTAGCTGATACTATATTTGGTGGTCCCATTAATTTTGAACTTCCTTTACTAGTTTTCCAAATTTGGACAGGACTCATAAAGTTTTCCACAAATATGTATGACTATTCTCTAATGGGTTATAATATAGACATTTTTATCCCCCATGTTCCCCTGTCCTCACCCCCATTCCCCACACACATATCCTTACCCTTTGGAAATTTCTTATTTTGCCTTCAAATTCTTTTTACAGGGCCTGGATTCCTTCTGAAAATATACAGGATATCACAGTTAACATCCATCGGTTGCATGTGAAACGCAGTATGGGCTGGAAAAAAGCATGTGATGAGCTGGAACTACATCAACGCTTCCTACGTGAAGGAAGATTTTGGAAGTCTAAGAATGAGGACCGAGGTGAAGAAGAAGCAGAATCCAGCATCTCCTCTACCAGTAATGAACAGGTAAGTCCTACTGTCATCAGAAACTTCAAATCATTGTTAAATGTGAAAATATTTGAGAGCCCACTGCCCATCAGTAACAAAATCTGGGTCATGTTTTTCCATTTCTTAACCATACTGTAAATTGTTCTGCAAAAAACAAACAGTAGCACACATTGTGCTTGTCTCCTCATCCCTAAGCCAAAGAGCCTTAAAATGTGATCCTCCCAGGAAAGAGGGAGTAAATTACTCACTTTGGGGATATGCATTATTTTTTCAGATCTTTCTGCTATAAAGCATGAGGCGTTCAACATTGGTAATTTACCAAGTGGTGCCAAGTGTCCTAAGAGTACTAAGGCAGAAACAAGCAGTTTACTCTTTTCTCACCTGTAGGTCAGTATTTGCAGCCAAGATGAAATATTTCACAGTATTGAAATAATAGGCTGTCACTTTTATATGTTCATAGCTGAAGGTCACTCAGGAACCAAGAGCAAAGAAAGGACGACGTAATCAAAGTGTGGAACCCAAAAAAGAAGTAAGTTATCCTGACACTTAGAGTTCAAGTGGCAGTTGATCCAGAAAATGTTTTCAAAGTTATGGACAGGATGGCTCCTCCTGTGAATGTTTGTATAAAGCAATTATCATTATTGAATTAGTTACATCAATTAATTGTGAATGTTATCTTATCCCCCTTCACATCTTAGAGGTTAAGTGGGAAAAGACACTTAATTTACCATTTAACTTTGCTTGGGAAAAAGTTTATTCCTAAAACAAATATGAATCAGGCTGATATTTTAAAAAGCCATTACTTTTTCAAAATGACAATTTTTCTTAATAAATACATGTGTTATTTAATTCAAGCTCTAGAGCTGAGCAAATAGTACAGGTACATGTTCAGTAAGAAGTGATTGGGAATTTTAGCAAATTAATAAATCTAGTCAAAATGATTGATTTTTTTAATCAGTTATTAGTATGTGGAATAATTGTATATTTAAGCTAACTAGCATTCATTTTAAATTATATGACCCATGAAGTTAATCTCTAAGAAACTCATCAATGAGGTTCCCTTTTAAAGTAACTAACTCTTTAATCCTCCTAATTGTGACAGTTGTTGTTACATGGCTATTTATGTCTATTACTAAACTTATATGTTAACATAGTTCATTCTTTATTCTTGTGTCTGAGATGCGTTTCATTATTGTCATTTTAGATAATGTCTAGTACTTTTTTTGCCCTCCAGGAACCAGAGCCTGAAACTGAAGCTGTAAGTTCCAGCCAGGAAATTCCCACAATGCCTCAGCCAATAGAAAAGGTTTCGGTCTCTACTCAGACCAAGAAGTTAAGTGCCTCTTCTCCAAGAATGCTGCATCGGAGCACACAGACCACTAATGATGGAGTGTGTCAAAACATGTGCCATGACAAATACACCAAAATCTTTAATGATTTCAAAGACCGAATGAAATCTGACCACAAACGAGAAACTGAAAGGGTTGTAAGAGAAGCAATGGAGAAGGTAATCCTGTCTTCGATGTCTGATCAGTGTAGTTTGTTTTCAGAAATGCTGCTTAGTAGATGAACACCATTTCCTGTGGTGGTTGAACTACTTGTATACCCACCCTCTGGGCCACAGATCTACAGCTGGGCATGTCGCCTACTTAGGACTTTTTATACTAGACTTACTAATACCCTGATACACTCCCTATCTCTTCTTGCGTGTTTATGAAGTCAAGAGGATGGCATTGTGTGGGTAACAGTGTACAGATTCTGTTTGCCACGCTGTGTAGCCAGTGTCAATGTTAATTGTGTATTTGGGGCTTGATTTTTTCCTTACTAGCTGCGTACTGAAATGGAGGAAGAAAAAAGGCAAGCTGTAAATAAAGCTGTGGCCAACATGCAGAGTGAGATGGACAGGAAATGTAAACAGGTAAAGGAAAAGTGTAAAGAAGAATTTGTAGAAGAGATTAAGAAGCTAGCAACACAGCACAAGCAACTGATTTCTCAGACCAAGAAGAAGCAATGGGTAAATATTAATTAGAGTACTTTTCATCTTTTTATTGAAAATCTACCTTTCATGTCTGCTATTGACTAATAGTAACTTTGCTGTGGTGCATTTGGGAATGGCAGTGCTGAATTGATCAGTTTCATCTTTTCCACAAATTTTCTTTTGTCGGTCATTTGTTTAAAAATCAGTTTAATTATTTCACAACTGCACTTCTTAGTCTCTCATTCCGCCACTTAGTATCCAGTTACATGCTGTGTTTGTTAGTGTCTCCTTGCTTTACCTTAATTAGTCTTATCTCCCTAGCTAAATGCTAAGCTCTTCTATGATAATAGTGATGTCATATGCTTCCTGTATCCCTTTCTGTGTTGAATATAGAGTAGATTCTCAGTAATTATTTATTGAGTGAGAAAACACAGCTTGCTTGCAACTTCCAAATTTTTATTGCCTTAAGTTTACTTCCTTTCTTGAAGTTTTGCCACTTTCTTTAATTCATCTTGCTCACTTTCAGCTTCTGTAATCTAAGGGGAATATTTTAAAACATTTCATAAAAACTTTATGAAAGTGAATATTGAAAATTAGTTTAAAGGAAAGATTTGACAAGCAGATAAAAGAAGCCTGCCAAGATACAGCTGTGAAGACAGGTTAGTGAAAAACCTGAGGGGGTGGGGGATGAGCGAAGAGAGCAAGATGGGGTGAGGAAGCAGGCAGGGTGCTTGGAAGCTGTGCTGTGGTAACAGTTCTGACTTCTTGCAGGGTTGGGGGTAAGAGAGAATGGACCAGTAATCTTAAATGATGATGACATTCAACAGGCTAATCAGAAGAAGGAGATCCCCAACAGTAACTGAAGAATCAGGGAAAAGGAAGGCTTGAAAAGAAAGAAAGAAGACTGGTGTTCTTCACTGTCTGGTAGTAAGATGTCCAGGAGAGATGCTAGACAAATATTAAAGGAGAGAACTTGAATAGATGCATGTCAGGTACCTAGATATAATTCTTGAAATAAGATGAGTACTCCCAGTGAAGTATAGTGAGACACCTTTAAGAAGAAAGATAAAAAAGGTGAGATATTCTCTCAAGGATTCTCTTTGAGACACAGAAAGATATCGGGAGAAAGGAGCCCAAGAATCTTCACATATTCACATAAGAGAGAAATAATGGCTTTCCTAAGATTGTAACTGCTGACAGTAGAGTATGATTTCTTAAATTTTGTAAGTGGAAAGTCACTGGAAAATTTCAAAAGAACAATTTTATTGAAAGAAAAAACTTAACAAAATCAAGATAAAATTTAGAAAATTGAACTTGCAAGTAGCCAAATATAGTCAGCAGGTCCAAAAACTTAAGGAGTATACTGGAACCTTTCTCTAATGATATGCTCGGAATCCATGTTTTGTGGCTGGCTTCTTTATAGATGTTTTTTAACATCTAAAAGTTCAATTCTCTTGGGATCTAAGGTTGGCCTGAATTCATGTTCTAACAAGTCATGCTACAGTGAGGTTCTGGTATATATGGAAGGATAGAATTTGAATGGTTTATCATTTAATTTACATAAATGGCACATGTCATTACCAAATACAACTATATTATAAGAAATACTCAATTGGAGGATGTACTTAGGAAAAAGGAACTGAATCATCAGACTTCTTTGACATGGGTAAATAGTTGGAATACATAAGCAGGTTCATAGTAAATTGGAGAAATATAAATTGCTTCATTAAAACAGTATTACTAAGTGAATCACATTGGAAGCAGTGTTTTATGTTAAGGTTTATAAGCCAAAACTAGTCTGTTTGCTGATGGAAATAGCAACTGGTCCAGACTAGACAGAATGAAAAAAAACCTAACCTTTCCAAGTTTAAAAAAATGAGTTCAGAAGTGATTAAATTATTTAGTATGATACTTTTTAAGTCAATAAGAGTTTATTTTTTTTAACTGAATGAATTTGTTGTTATTTAGAAAAATTTTAGGGTTTTTTTTTAAGTTCATTAGGATGTTGTTTTTACCTCAGTAAAAGTATTTGTTTTTTAAATAAACCTCTTTTTAAAGCTTTTACTTAAACTTTGCTCTGTGCTTGGGCAGTTGTCATTCTCTGCTGGGTTTATTTCTACCTATGTGCCTTAGTATTTCTTAATACTGTTCTTCTTTGCCTTTCACTAACTAAAGAGCCAAGAATCGCCTAAGTCAGACTTCATCATTTCAGTTAGGTGTTTCACACAGTTTACATTTACATGACTTAAAGAATAAAGGTTCTGCTGGGATTCTCCAAGTATCTGTCTTGCCCTCCTAAGTTATAGACTTCTTCTCCACACCCTTCGCCCCAGCCCCCTGACCCAGCAGAGGTGACCCTGTTTCAGAGGCCTGGCTAACGTGCCATAGATAGCCCATGGACGTGCTTCTTGTTCATGTCACTTTTCAGCTGATGTTCCTAATAACTTCTTGAAGTTTGTGAGATCCAGGAAGATGGATTTCTGGAAAATAAATACTTGTTGAGAACACTGTTACAAGTTACTTCCTTGAGCTGAATTTGAGGAAAACAAAGGAGAGTACTAACATACAACTTTGGTAGTTTCTTTGTATAAGAAAGATAACTACCTTACTTCACTCTTGAAATTGGGGGGTTCCTGCATTTTCAGATTGTGAGTACCCTGTAACTATGATCGCTGTTGTTTTACAGGGTCCTGCTTTATTAAACAAATAAAATGTAAAGGGACCTTGTCTTCAGAAAAAGCAAAGTTCCATTCCTGAAATTTAAATGCTTTCAAATGAAGAGGGTGATACCTGATCACAGTCTTGAAAGCTTCTTTCTTTTGGCAGTTTTGCCATATGCTCCTTTGTTCATTTTCTTTTCATAAGAGTATACTCTGGATTACAATTTTTTTTAAAGAATATATTCTGTGCATTACAAATGTTTTTTAAACATCTATTATTCAGTATTGGGTAACTGGATATACAAATTCTTCAGGATAAACTTGGATATCACTAAATGATAGATTGTTCCCCAAAGGTTAAATGGTCTTTTATTTCACAGAAATCCCTTGGTCAGATCTCTAGTTTTACAGAAGAGAAAACCAAGACCCAAAGAGGAACATTAGCTAGTTGAAGCTTACCTAGGTAGTAGAGCTAGAATTCAAAGCTAGGTCGCATTACATAAGGCTCCCTTGTGTCTTTTCAGCAGAATGATCTTTCACTTGCCAGAATATTGTGAAAAATATGCAGAATACAATAATCAGTTTTCTGGATTTGGCTATAGAAAGAACTGGAGATGGCTATCTCTTATTTGTGTCTTGGGTAAAAATCGTATCTAATAAATTATGTCTGGTCTTATAAGTAAACTATTGCTCTACATAAATTGAGGGCAAGTTGGATACTTTGGGAGACGTTGTTTTATCAGGTCTAAGGATATCACTTTGTAAGTGTTGACTTAAATGCAGTCTGTACCTTGGTGGAGTTGATCCACCTTAAAAATTATCAAATTTAAATACAAGTTATTCAACTAAGATTTATTATTAGTCCCAACTTTGTGCCTAATGGAATGCTTTGGAAAAGGAGAAATATAAAAGATATGGTCCTTGCCTTTTGGTGGAAGTGTATGAAGAATTAAGCAATGCATCAGAAAATATGTTCTGTTTACATCCAGTCAGAAGAGGATTACATAGAGAGGGGTTGAGTTTGTTAGGGGAGAATTCTTTGAAAGGGGAAATTTTTAACATTTTAATTTTACTTTTTTCACTTATGAGCCAAGTTTGGAAGGATGTGAGAGACATGGTTTGGCAGGAAAAGGGAGGATATTTCAGCTGTAGAAAAATTTAAGTAGAACATAAAAGAGGCGATGGAAGAGCTATGTCAATACATATGAGATAAGGTCAGCACAGGCTTCCATATTGATGGTACATCTTAAATACTGGACAACAAGGAGTTTAGGATGACAACATCTGCTCTACATCAGGGAAATAAAAGAATTGAAGTGATGTTAAAAAAAGATTGTGCTGATACTCGGGAAAATAAGAATAGCTAGAAGTAAGACCAAGGAGTAACTGTTATTTATATAATAGCATAAGAATGAGAGATCATATCATTGTTCCCACAAGAAATATAGAGCACAGAGTAATTAATTATGGGAGTCTTCCTGAGGATTCTTTTTTTTTTTAAATATTGTTCATACTAAAAGAAAATTAACATTTCTTGCCTCTGTCATTATCGGTTGTTGGCCTTTGGTATTCAGGAAAATACAAAGATGCAATAGGGGTTGGATAAGCAATTTTATCAGCTTACTACAAGGATAAATGGCGGTCATTGACAAAAAGATCTTTATTTCAAAATTATGCAGGTAAGTCCACTAAGTGCCCAGATTTGAGTTAGTAAGGCAGGGTTTGACTTAGAATAAGAAAGAACTTCCCAGTCATTAGAGCTATCCCAAAATGAAATAGGGTGTTATGGAGAGGATTCATGTTTCAGGAGCAAATTAGACTAGGTGACATCTTAGGACCCTTCCAACTTTCAGATCTGTGAAATTGGTTCGGACCCAGAAAATGTTCAAGTATTAGTAATGGTGTTAGTGTAACTTGTGGGAAGATTTTTAAAAGTGCCAAAAGTGTTTAGTGATCTGTTGCCTTCACCAGATTTCCTTTTGTTTCATCATTTGAAGAAAGGAGGCATAAGATTTAAGTTTGTTAAACCCTTTCTTGACTAGATCATTTTGGAAACATTGATCAGATCATAGACTCATGACTCTGGGGCTGAAAAGGACCTTAGGCATCATGTCCATTTTCCTCATTTCATAGATAGGGAAGCCAAGGTCAGGGGAAGGAAGTGTTCTGTCCAAGGTAGAGAGGAGAAATCAAATTCAGGTTCAGCACCTACTGGTTCAGTGCTCTTCCCACTGCCCCATGCAGCAGCTGCCTGTGCAGAAAGCTCAAACTGACTTCTTAATCGTTAAATGCAGCAAATGGGTGTATTCAACATAGAATCCAAACTAAAATGAGCAAGGAAGAGGTTTAGTTTCTCAGGCTCCTTGTAACAGGCTGCAATAATCATGCTTCGCGGCTTGTTCTCCATAGTGCTACAACTGTGAAGAGGAAGCCATGTACCATTGCTGTTGGAATACGTCCTATTGCTCGATCAAGTGTCAGCAGGAACACTGGCATGCTGAACATAAACGCACCTGTCGCCGAAAAAGATGAAAGCTGTATTCCTCCTCCTCCAGAGAGAGAGAGAGAATCACCCCGATGATGCTATTCTCAGACAAAGCGGTTTTTGTTTCCAAGAAGCCAAAATTGTTTAGAATTTGCTTCCCATTTTGCACCAGCCTTTAAACACTTTTCGTGAAGAAATTTTGCACAGTAGTTTAAATCTTCTGTTCATGCTCCTCCAGATTTTGTCAGTAAGTAAGATTAACATCAGTGGAGGGTATTTTAAGGGTTATTTTAAATGAATTTTAATTGAGGATTTGTTGCATTTTCAGCAAATTTTAAAACATTTTTAGGTTTTACAGAGATTTTAACCTTTAAACAACAGATCTTTAAAAAAAAACAGGTGAATACAAGTGAGTTTAACAAAGAAACATTTAAAATAGATCTGAATGTAAGAAATATAGAACTGTTTCAGAAATAAAACATACTACCTTGATGTAACATTTATTTCTTAACCTTGTTGAGCTGGTTTTGTTCAGCTTAATTTACTGTTTAAAGGCATTATCTATTGGTTATGCCAGTGGGTATATGATTGAATTTAGGGAACAGGGTTGACACAGCAGGTGCTAGTCCTGCATATTTTTTCTTAAATATTTCCCAATTGTGTTTTTCATTATTTCTTTTCAATATATAACTTTTATAACAAATTATTAGCTTTGATCTTGTAGTTTAAAATTGCAGGGAACTGGGGTAATCTTTTACTGAGCTGGATCTTAGAGAAAATGAATATTTAAATTTTAAAGTTTGCACATTTCATTCTTGTCCTAACACGAGTGCTTGTAACAAAACAAGGAAAAGCCAAAAACTACCTTTATTCATACATGAAATTTTAGATGAGGCATACAAATTTCTTAAATGCTTCCCTTCCCTCCCCAAATATCATCTGATTGCCTATTATCTGGTGTCACCTAGTCCATTGTAAGTTAATACTCAAAGGAAAGAAAGCACTTAAGTGTCACAGAAGCCGTTATGTTTGTAGTAATGGGTCATTGCCTGTTAATGAGCTCCATCACTGTACACAGAATGAAGAATAATGCATGTTAATTTTCTTGTATTAAAGATGCCGTGATTTGTAAAAAGTCTGTATTTTGAGGAATGTCTGAATTAAGAAGCATTACCAATAGGAATGGATCGATAGTTGAATAATGAGTTTTTTATACATAGATATATAAATCACATCCAGTAAAATTTAAATTTCTTTTCTTTTAAAATGTCTCTTAATTTGTTTTTTTCAAAGGCTGATTGATCTTAGACCAAGTCAAATTCCCTTTATCATCTAGCTATTTTTTGAGAAGTTAGAGGAATAATTTGTAAATATTTATTTAGATCTTTGATATTTATTAAAAGCAATTACACACAATGGAAGTGAAAAAATAAGGAGAAAAGCCTTTTAAAAAGTTTTCTCTGGTTTTCGTCAGGGTCACTCTAAATAGAAAAATCTAACTAAACCTTCTGTGAAAAAAACATCCAAAACTAATGTTGTTGCAGATGGTGGTGACACAAGTTAATTGACCAGCGACTGCCAAATAATGCACAATATTTTGCAGAAACTACATAGCAGCCCCATTCAAAACAATGTACTAAATTACACAGTTACTTGCATTATTTCTCGTTTCTGTGTAATTAATCCATGTTGCCATTGTGCTGTGGCACTGGTGAGATCCATCATAGCTGAAGAAAATTAATCTAGTTCAGTTATTTTATAAATTCCCAAACTTCGATCCACCCCTATGAAAGCAAGTTATTGTGGAAATATTTTTGGTGTAAAATCATTCCAGAGTATGTACTATTTAACTGATAGCTGCATGAAAGTAAGATTTCGTGTTACTTTGGCTTTTTCGTCTCTGTTGACACGGTTGCACATTTCCAAGTTACTACAGCGTGAAAACTGTGTGTTTAAAAAAAACAAAAAACAAAAAAAGACATTGTGGCCTGGTTTTGTATAAGTTTTAGATAAAATTACAATTGATTGTTTTAGGAATCATTATTAAAAATTAATTTTCTGCAAATCATAAAGCTATATTACGGTGTTGAGCTTAGCCACTATGCACATTGTAATTATTCATTGTGGCTGTCCAGTTCTATGATGCATTCTGGCATTTTGTAAGCTGCTCTGACTAGCAATATATAGAGTCATTTAATGTGTTAACATTGGTTAATAAATGTATTTAAAAAAAATCACTGGCTTAATAAAGTGTCAATCTAGTCCAGTCCCCTGCATCTAAATACAACTGCAGCTGAATGTTAATTCTGTATTATGGGTCATTCATTGGCAACCATTTTCCTTATAAAAGAATAATTTTATTAAAGTAATTCTCCTATAAGCAACATTTATTTAAATTGAAATTTCATTCACGATTTTTTAAAAGTTGTGCTTTGTACCATGGTTAACAAGAGAGGTATGATATCCATTTGAGGAACCTGATAAATTTAATACAGCGCCATATTTGGATTTTTCCAGCTTTTTCAGGAAAACTTAACTGTATTTGGTCAATAAAACCATCTATATCTAATAAAGTTGGTCTGGTTTCTGCATCATGCAAAACTAGGCAAACACTTTAAAATGTATGTTAGTAAGGAATTAAGCTGAAAGTTCTTTTTTTCAATTCTTTAATTTGACACTCAATGTTCTATTGACTAGCTGAGACACAACAAATTTGAATCACCTGCCAAGTGACCTTACTTTAAGTCACTGGGATTAGAACGTTGTGATTTCAGCTAGAAAACAGAAATGCTTATTCTTTTAGGAATTGTGCTGTCATTGAAATTTGCTAGTGAATATATATGAGATATGTTCACATGTATGTATTTGTGTCATTTCTTGGGCCATACCCTTTCCTCTTCTTCACCCTGCTACTCTCATCCACAGGTGGAGGAGATCCCATTGACCCCAAAGGGAACTCCAGCTGCAGGACATGTCCAGAGAGGAAGGAAAATCCTCATTGTAATCACTTCCAACATTCAATGTTTGACCATTTCTGTGTATTATCTTTGGATCTCTATATAGTGTATGTCACAAAAAGAGAGAGAGACAGAGAGAGAGAGACAGAGAGAGGAAACATCAAAAAGCGAGACTTTATTGCTTTGTAAATTGAATATAAAACAGAAGTATCTTGGATTTTTACTGTATTAAGCATTTGTTATTCCATTTTAAGAAGTGATGTTCCTGTAGCACTATCTTTATTTGCTTTTATGCTGTACGTATGCTCCACTGGAACATGTCAGACATGACGACTGGTGGATCTCATCATTTTCTTAATCTAGTGGTGCTCCTACTTTCAACTCACCAATCCCAAATGTTGGTAGTTTCAGTGTCAGACTCCCAGCATTAAAAATTACTCCACCTGGTCCTCACCTACTGCTCTGTGCATGTTTCTTGTCCTGTAAGCATACCTCTCTGAAAGATAAAGAAGTTTGCGTTCTGAAAACTGGTTTCTCAGATTATCAGAGGAAATGAGGTTGCAACATTGTTAATAAAATCATTTAAATTACCCTATCATGACTTTGTCAGTCAAATAGCATTTATTAAGTTGGTTCTCTATACCAGGCACTGTGTTAAGCTCTGGGAATACAAAGAAAGGCAAAAATAATCGTCAAGCTAAGCATATTTTTTTAGTGACAGTTACTAACTACAGACATATATCTCTGAGTTCTGGGTTTATACAGGAACACGATGCTCTTAAAACAGCAGTTTACCAAATTGAGGGCTTTTCCTACACTTTGGCAGATTTATATTAAAAAGTCCATGTGTCATTTGGCCAAATATGACTGAAATGTGAACTCTTTCATTTCCATGGTTACAAAAGCAGGAAAAGGTAATAGAAAAAAATACCACCACCTGGAGCAAGACCAGACTATGTTAACAAATCATTTAAATTTTAGGATTTCTTTTAGAAGTGCCATTTTAAGTAGCCAAAACTAAAATTAAGAGTATTGCCTCATAGATACCCTCGTTAATGATTTTTAATCGGTGTAGAAAATCTCAACGTAAGTAGCACTGGTGGCCCTACTTAATTTTATATGAAAACAGGTGTCTATGGAAGTTCTTACATAGAAAAACAATCCATTTGCAATGTGTTTTATACTACTAATTAACTTAGTTATCATTTTTTTATAGACAGTACAAATTCAATTCAAAATGACCCATTTTCATGGTGCTTACATTCTATAAAGACAAAGTATTTTCTAGAGTCTAATAAAGATGACAAATTGCTAATAAGTGGTTCTAGAGAACATAAAGAACAAATAGAGAAGACTGGAATACCCCAGGAATGAACCTGAAGGAGAAGGAAGTAGTGCTTAGAATAGGGAGCTTTGCTTAGGCAGCTCATAACTGAATCACAAAAATTCCAAGTGGAGCTATCTCGTCAATAGATTCCTATGCCTTTTATAATATAAAAGGTAATATTGAATTTAAATCTCAAACCCTGAGAGAAATGTGAAATGCTGGAGGAGAGAACCAGTGTGGAATGTTCAGTGGCAGAGCACATGCCTGGCCCATATTCTTGCCTTATGATCAAAGTAGGGGTTACTGAGGTCCTGGCACCAGATTGTTGACAAAGGGTAGAGGCATGTTCAATATATTCACCCTTACCCTGGTCAGCATTGCCCAGGATTCCCATGTAAACCAGCCCCTGTCCAAATGATTAACAGTTCTAAACTAATGAAGTACAAATAAATGTTTTAACCATATATACCCTAAACTGTTGAAGCAACAAGACATCATGATGTGAGATGGAAGGTACTTTGTTTAGGTCTTGATAAGCTAGTCATTCAACCAGAATAGAGTGCAAGACAAAAATATGCTCAGTTTTGAGGAATGTACAATGCTAGGAATCCCAGCAAAAGAAACAGGCTCTAGGAGGGGAAATAAGACAAGTGTGCAAATTCAGGTCCTGTGGAGGGTGAGAGGAGCAAAGGGAAGTTCCATGAAGGAGGTGACTTTGAAATAAACTCTTATTAGATTTCCATTTTATTGAATGGTAAAGGACTTAAGTGGATACACCAGAGGTGGGGAACATGTGGCTTTGAGACTACATATGACCCACTAGATCCTCAAGTGTGACCCAAACTGAGTCCAAACTTCACAGAACAAATCCCCTTCATTTGAAAAGACCTGTTCTGTAAAACTTGGACTCAGTCAAAAAACTACACGTGAGGACCTAGAACACCACATCTGACCTCGAGGCGCCAGGTTCCCCACCCCTGCCAATACACCTCATGGAAGTGGGAAGAGGGAGGTGCACACACAGGAGTAAAAGTATGTAGTAATGAAATTCTGTATCCCACGGTATGTAGGTAGTTTAGGTAGTAAGAGAGAAACCTGGAAAAGCAAAACTTGGACCCAGATGTTGAAGAACCTTAAATGCTGTGAACTTAATGTGAACCTTGATCAAAGGGATATTACCAAAACTGTGCTTTGAGATTAATTCATCAGCGGTATGTAAGATGAACTCAACAAAAGGGAGACTAGGCATCTCTTGTTATATTGCAGCTGCGATATGATCTGAAGTAGTGTAGCTGCAGTGGAAAGGGAAAGGATGGGATGGAAATGAGAAATATTTCTAAGTGGAATTAATAAGAACTGGTGACAATTAGGGAGAATGGAGTCAAAGGAAAGGGAGAATCCAGAGTTAAAGGTAAGTTAATTGACATTTTCATCTAGGTTTGTCCGAGGGTAAAGGAGGAAGATGGAAACAGCATGGTTTTCTGGAACAGATAGGGCTAAAAGTCAGGGAGCCTCCTGGTTGTGACATTAAAAAGGTCTATGCCCTTCTACAAATAATTTCGTATATTCAGTCATTGGTTTCCTAAAATGAGGTTGGACTAGATGATTTATAAAGGCTGTCGTTCTGACTCTGTGGTGAATCTGATTTTTCATTCAATGAGTTCGAGGTGCTAAGAGGGTATCCAGATAGTGATATCCAACAGAATTAGAGCTCAGGACAGGGGTTAAGATTGGATAGAAAGATTCAGAAATCATCTGAATAGTAGCGATAATTGACACTGTGGGGCTAGATAAGATCACAGATTGTGTTGGTGTAGTGAGATGGTTCCTTAATCATTCCTTTTTTCATATACCTTCAGTCTTCCTCTGTCCACTGATTTTTAGTGTGCCTCAATCTTTAAGAAACGCTTCTCTTTAAAAAGTTACCTGATGCTATATTACATGATTAGCACCAGCTCTCCAAAACCCCTTTACGACCCCTGTGCCATTTTAGTGAAAATGAGCTTTCCAAAGCCACCAGTGACCTTTTCATTGCCAAACCTAATGCCTTTTTTTCTGTCAATCCACAACCTCCCTACATTTACTTATTTGGTGTCATTTGACTCTGTGCATCTCGCACTCCTACCAAAAAAAAGAAACAAAGAATGCTCAGAGAACAGTTAGTCCAACCTCTACCAAACTGAGCATCCTTTATGCAATAAAGCCCAGAGATGGTTTCATCTTGCCTTTGCTCATAGGTCTTTGAAGAAAGATACATAGCAGCTCCCTGCCTTTGGACAGATTGACTTATTTGCAAGTTTGCTTCATTACTATGTTATATAAGCTCCTTTTCTGTTCTCTTGGACCAAGCAAAATAAATCCTTCAAACTTTTAAAGAAAATCAATCTCTCTCTCTCTCTCTCTCTCTCTCTCTCTCTCTCTCTCTCTCTCTCTTTCTCTCTCTCTCTCTCACACACACACGCACACACGCACACACGCACACACACACACAAAAGCATTCCTAGTACTTATTAATTTGTTATGGCCTGGAGATTTCTCACAATACAAGTTGCCCTCCTCTGGATGTTCTCTAATTTATTAATGTCTCTTAAACAAAAAAAAAAATGTGCCCAGCATTGGAATTAATAAATTAGGGATTGACTTTTTTGAAGAAATCTTTACTTAGTAGCGGTTAACAGTTTAGTATGTAATCCCCTTGTCTTTCTCTGGTTTATATAGGGAAATGTCTGTTTTCTTGATGTTTTGTCAAGTTCCTACTAATGAAAAGGAAAAATGTTTTAAAGTTGTGTTCAGAATTGAATTCATTACTCCACATTATCTGACCAAAGCAGGGAACCAACAGTGCTATTATCTTCCTAATCCTGGACACTTTCTGTTCAATCTAACTTTATGACTCCATTTGAGATTTTCTTGGTAAGGAGTTATCTGTCATTTCCTTCTCCACCTCACTTTACAGAGGAGGAAACTGAGACAAAAAGAGTTTAGTGATCTGCCCAGCATCACACAGCCAGTAAGTGTCAAAGGCCAGATTTGAACTCAGGAAAAAGAGTCTTCCTGACTTCAGGCTCTTTATTACTGTATCCCCTAAATCCTAGAGACTAGCCCTACCTCCTTTTTTTTTTTTAACCGAGCCTGAAATTGCATTAGAGTCCTAGGATACAATACCACACTAGTGACTCATCTGAATCACAGTTCCCTAAAACCTCTAGCTCTTCTTCAGATAAAGTACTGGATGGCCTTGTCTCAGCCATCGTTTACTTGTAAAGTTTATTTTTTACAAGTATTAAGACATTATATTAAGTATTTACACTTTATATTAAGACAATTTGTTTTTGGAAGATTTAACCCATTTTACCCTATTGAGATAAGATCTTTTGGGATCTTGACTGTCATCAAGTGTTAGCTATTTCTGCTGCATTTGTACCCTCTGCAAATAAGATTAACTGTGATCTATCCCTTTATCTAAGTTATTATTTTTAAAAAGTTTAATTGTTGACCAAGCAGAGATTCCTGGAGCACTTCATTGAGGTCTTCTTGCAAAATTGATGCTGCATCATCAATGATTATTTGGGGGCGTTATCCACTCAACCAGCTCTAAATTCACTTAGCTCTAATAGTCTCTAGTCTACATCTCTCCATCTTACTCAAAAGAATAAAAAGAAAGAATTAACTGACTCTGTTGTTAAAATCTATGTGAAATATCTACAGCATTCCTTTGATTTACCAGTCTAATAACCTTGTGGAAATAGGAAACTATGGTTATTCTGGCATTGCCTAAAATATATATTATTGGGGATCTGAGGGGCCATCTAGTCTACCCCCTCATTTTACCAAAGATGAGGGAACAGAGCTGTGGAGGTCACATGCCTTACCCCAGACTACAAAGCACACAACAGAGGTGAGTTTTGAACCAGACCCTCTGGCTCCAGAGACGGTACTATTGCCACTACAGCATACTGCTTGTCCTTAATGAAACCAGAAGGGGTCTTTCACTGCTGCATTTTGAAGATGTTCACTAATGCTCCCTTTCATTCACTGACCACAGCTCATCAATTGCACCCACCAGTTCCATCTAGAATGCAGTTCCACTTATGTTAAGTTGAAGTTCTTCTGGATAGGCCTTTGACTTGTACTCCTCAAGGGCAGCAAGATGGTCTCACTATCTCAGTGTTTATATTGGATAGCAGTTCTCTATTACCTTTTTTTGGCCTTTTTTAAATCCAAAGACCATTTTTACTTTGAAGAATAAACAGAACCAAGTAGATTAGATGTGTCTGACTTTTCTCTGGTTATCATCATGCCCTTAACTCCAAGCAGTAGTTCTTTTTATTCTCTTTCCCTCCAGTGTAGTTTTATAAAAAAAAAAAAAGCAACAATCTTAGCTCTCTTGACCAGCTTCTCACAAGACTTTGACCGTTTTCTATATACGTTCCATTAGTGACTCTTACTTCCATCTTCAAATCCAAATATATTCACATCATTCTCTTTAATCAATTTCATCATCAAAATTGTTTGTGTTTTTGGAATTTCATTGTTGAGGGCATCCCCATCTCTTGTGGGCTGACTTTATAGAATCTAGTCTGTTGGATCCTACCTATCTTTTCTCTGCACCTTTTCAATTTTTTTCTCCCTAAAACCTAACAACAAAAATCATGAAGGAACAGACACTTCTTACCATAATTCACATTTCCAGCCCCAGCTTTGGTTTCTTCTTAGCAGTGAGAATCATATCCTGCATAGAATTTACCTTTGTTGTTTCCTCCAATATTAAAGTCAAGAAGTTCTTAGCTGCTTTGTCTTTGGTAAAAGGGAGAATTCCAAAAGCTGTCTAGAAAAACGAAGTCTCCTGTCACTTCTGCTGGTATCTGTACCAGGTTTGTGAGCTGCTTCCTGAAATTTTCTATTTCATCTTTCCGTCCAAGTGATCAATAGTATGCTTTAATTTACAGAATCACTCATTTCTTTCCCTAAATACCATCTACCTTAATTCCCTACTCTGGTACTTAGATTTTTCTCTCATGATACTCTTATTTCACTTTTTTCTGTCCTTTCTTTGAATGTCATAATCCTTTAAGGTCATATTCTAGGAATGGGTCTCATCCTGCCATGTCTCAGTGAAACCTACAAAAGCTCAAAATTGCCCCCTTGCTTTAGGACCCCTAGTTGATCTTGTTATCCATATTTGTATGAATATCTGAGGTTACAAGTTTACAAATTGGCCTCTTTTTTGGATGTTGACCCTTCTGAACTATTGAGTATCTTGCAGCTGTTCTTTTTACTTGGGTAGCTAAGGTGTGTGGTGGTTACATAGCATTTTTTTTTCAGTTTAGAGATTTGCAAAACTTGGTTGAGATTTGCAAAACTCCAGGCAAATACTTTATCTGTTCTTTTTAGGTGTACTCCCTCCCTGACCAGTAGTCTTATTTATGTATTTTAAGCCATTGTTAATTTTATTAGATATAGTCTCTTCCTATTCATTTCCAAAATGTCTTTCTCTTCTGAATCCCTTTTTTCTGATGGAATTCAATTAAAACACTATTTAATGCTCCTACAGTGTTTAGTTTAAAGCAGTATTTAGCAGTGCTTTCTTGAGTCCTTCTAGCAATGTCATTTGTGCCTAAAGGAATTTACAGAATTGGGTAGTTGTCATCAGGATTGATATGTTTTAAAAGGTTCTCTGGACATCCTTGAAACACTCTAGAAAGACAGGATATTAGTGTTATTGCCATGTCAACAAATAACTCAACTGGGACTCCCATTTTATAGAGTCCCCAGTCATCACTCTTAAGCTCTTTCTCTGTCCCTTCATTGGGTGACCTCACCTGATAACATCTTTAGGTTTGCATTATCATTTCATTCCTTGTCAGCAACTACTTTCTCTTCTGATCTTTCAGTTCATTTCTCTTATAGAAGAAGTTTAATTTTTTTCCCCTTAAGGTCCAAGTTTTCAGTGATCCTTTTCTCCTTGGTGTAACGTTTTGCAAATTCCAGCTTCTTTGCACTGGTCAGGATTATCCTCTGCCTCTTCAGATAATTTTGGTTCTAAGTTTTTTTTTCACTAAATCCTTTGTTTGAAACTCTTTAACACTTTCTTAGAATGTGATGACTAGAAAATGGGGGGTCATATTCCTTAAGCTGAGGTAAGACCATTAGACATCACCAAGGAAGGTGAAATCCACCAGTTTGTTTTCAAGGAACTTATAAGAAGGAAATCCTACATAT
This sequence comes from Potorous gilbertii, assembly GCA_028658325.1. NCBI lineage: Eukaryota > Metazoa > Chordata > Mammalia > Diprotodontia > Potoroidae > Potorous > Potorous gilbertii. The sequence continues at coordinate 15,582 of JAQQSK010002193.1, read as the reverse complement.
TAATCCTAATCCTCTATAGTAACACTAAGTTCTTGGAACGTACTCATGACTAGAGTGGTACAAATATTATTGTCTCCATTTTATAGAAGAAGAAGTTGAAATTCAGAAAGGTAAGTAGGGATGGCCAGGGATCAAAGCGATGACAAGGCCAGACCTGGAGTCAGGAAGGCCTGAATTCAAATTTGGCTTCAGATGCTTTACCAGCTGTGTTACTATGGGCAAGTCACTTAAGCTCTGCCTGCCTCAATTTCCTCATATGTGAAATGGAGATATAATAACACCTGCCCCCCAGGGTTGTTGCAAGGATCAAATGAGCTAATTGTAAAGAACTTAGCACAGCGTCTGGCACATAGTAAGCACTGTACAAGGGTTAGCTAGTTCCATTATGAACCCAAGGTTCCTGATTCCAAGTCCAGTATGCTTCCCATTATGCTACATTGTATCTTTGGAAGGGTAATAGGGTCATAGCTCTAGAGCTAGAACAAACCTTAGCGATAACCTAGCTCAACCCTCTCATTTTACTGAAGAGAAAATGGAGGCTTATAAAACTTGCCCAAGGTCACACACACAAGGAATATCAGGCATGGGGTGTGAACCCAGATCCCCTTACTCCAGAGCAAATACTCCTTATCTTCAGCCACACCAAGCATTATTCTGAGTTATTGAGGTCAGTACATGCCAAACAATTCAGCATTATGGAGAGAGGACACAGATAGAAAGAGGAGATAATGGTCTCCACTCTCAATTAACTTTAGCTGAATTGTGGAAACTGAAGGGAAAGGATTCAAAATACTCATAGAGCTTCACTTTTAGGTAAAGTAAGGTACACAACTAGGGTACAGAAGGAACTGGCACCAAAGCAGCACCCAGAGTGAGGCTGATTTATCAATGGAGAATTGTGTGGGTAGAACAGTAATAACATTCATAAAATATTTTACCATTTTCACAGTGCTTTTACTTGTGTGTAAAGCAATTCAAAGCCTAGGAGGTTGGATGCTAGCCACATCAAAAATAAAGGCAAGAATTTGATGAGTCAGAGGGAAGGACAGGAGCAGGAAGCTAAGCTCCACAGCAGCTCCAGACCCCACTTTCATTTCACTGGAGACCTTTGCCTTGTCACTGAAATTCAATGACTCTGGAGGAGAGAGGGAGACTTGATCACTGCACAGCTCTGCCTCCCTTAAATCCGATTCACTTGAGTGTCAGCACATCACCCTTGTGATGTCATCAATCCCCTTGGAGAACAAGAGGCAAACAACCACACTGGACACCAACAAACCTTGATGGGAGTTAGAGTTGGAAAATGTCACAGGGCCTGAGTCTACACAGCTCTTGTGAGGTCTCTATTACAAATTTGTTCCTTGAACGTCTTAAAATAGAATATGATGGCACAGGATCTCCATGCAGGATTGAATGAGAGTTGTAAGGAATTTGTAACCTTAAATCATAGAGTGTTCTGGGATAATGGAGTACAGTTCACTCCCCTCCCCACCCAGGCCCCACTTAAATGTGCTACTTAGCTGGTCAGTTCAGTGTTTCGAATGAACTTGGTCCCTGGAGGGGAAAGATAAAAGTTTTCCACAACTAAGACCTAGCAATTGCCAGATCAACCTGCTCCTTGGGGAGAAGAGAGCAGATAAAAATTTGCCCTTGGATGATAGTAAGCATAAGAAAAACCTGCTTCCCTCACTAAAAAAAAAAAAAGCTAAAGGTTAAGCTGGGCTGTAAGTTAAAGAGAAATAGTAGAACCTACTCCTCCTCTGGAGAAGTATCACCTCAACTGAGGACTTCTGCAAAGCTCCATAACTATGTGCCCAATGGACTGACACCTAGCAGGGACCCTAAGACTAGCAGAATTCTGCCCTGCAGGCTCCATTCCATGAGAGGCTGGGGGAAACAGGCCCAGAAAGAGGAGAGCCATGGTAACAACAGAACACAAGGAAGGCCCTGCAGTACTGGAGACTTGAGCTGTTTCCTCGGGCCTTGTCCCTCCTCCATGGGAGTTCCCCTCCACTCCTCTCCCTGAGCAGTACTGCTTACTGTTCCTACTTATGATGGGTGTCTTTGTAAGACAATATGCCCCACGTTTATGGGAGAAGATTCTGCAGCTCTGCTTAGTATACTATTTCATTGAGTATTTTTATATTAACCTAATTTTATCCTCTGAGAAGTTAAAAACAAAAACAATGTGTAGAGGTTTGGGAGCTATGGCATTTGGATGTATGCAGATACCCCAAGTACCTTGAATCTGTTCTGGGGGCCTCATGTAAGGAAAAGTGATCCTTTCCTAGCATCATCCTATCCCCAGGTGATAGGCGTATTTGATGTGACCCTCAAAACAATCCTGTAAAGTGCTGAAGGAGTTGATATTCCTATTTTACAGAGAAGAATACAGGCCAAAAGAGGCTAAGGAATGTTCCCAGTGGTGAAACCGGGAACAAAGTCCAGGGAAACCTTTTTATTCATCCACAGCTCTATGCAAGTCACCCACCTGGCCCCCATAAAACGTAAGAGTAGCCCACTAATTAAGGCCCAACAGTAACGCCACCTTGGAGATTGCAACAAGGCTGCAACACCAGCCTTGGAGATTGGATCAAATTCATCCCACCCTTCCAGTTACCTTTGTGAAGGATTACACACCATAGCAAAGAGCTGAGCCACCAAGAAGGCCACAAAACAAAGTAGACCAGCCAATTACAAAAGTGGGGAACTCCATTCAACCCGGAACATCCAGCAAAAATAAAAGTGGAGCAGGAGCCATCAGTGGCTGGGAGAGTGATTGTGAAGTGGAAGTCAGTAAATAGAGCTTAAGCTTTGTGGCCTCAAGAGGGAAAGGCTGCACCAAGTAAAAAATACATATACATATATATGTAAAATGTATACATATATACATTTTATACATACATGTGTGGTATGAAATGGGGACTTACAGTTTAATATATACTCATTATGCTTTTGCTATATACATATATATATATATATATATGAAAAATTATTTTTGTTTTGTAAATCTGGAATAAAATTTTTTTAAATAAAAGACATTTATAATGTATCCATATAACAGTTGTAAACTTCTAAGAATAACAAAATGGAATGCTGAATCCAACAATATATTGTTTAAAGAAAACACATTTGAAACATAGATTCTTACTGAATTAAATATGAGTGGCTGTATACGAAATACTCAGAGGCAGCATTTATATTTCGGACATGTCAAAAAAGATGAGTGGAAAAATTAAAGTATGCTTTAAGAACACTTAATGAAATAACATTAATGCTAAATATATATATATATATATATATATATATATATATATATATACTGATTATCATTGTATCTAAATACTTAGAAGGAAAGCTAATTGAATTACAGAAAGAAATAGACAGCAAATCTCTAACAGCTGAGGATCTCAAGAAGACCCTTTCGTAGCTACAAAAATTTAACAAAAGTATGGAGAAGAACAATAATTTTGGACTCGAGTTCTTAATAGAATCCGGGTCACCTAACTCTGATTTTCACTGTCAGTCAACAGACAGTGTTGTACAGACAAGAAGTGTTAGGGAAGTTGAGATAAATGATATTTAACAGGGGAAATGAGTAAGGTGGTGGTATTTTACCTGGACTTTGAAGCATGGGTAACATTTGATTAGGTAGAGGATGAGGCAGGCATTCCAGATATAGGAAATGATTTGAATGAAGACACAGAGGCAGGTGAGTCCAGGGGACACCAGCTAAGCCAGCGTGCCTTGACTGTATGGATTACATAGAAGCGGGACTATATGAAATGATTTTATATTAATGAGCCACAGGTTGCTTCTAGCTACGGTCCAAGCATTCCCAAATGGGGCACTACCTCTCAGATATTCCAAGGTGTTTATGGATTGGTACAAGGGAATTATGGGAAATAAACCTGGAGAGGTGGGGTAGAGGTAAGTCAATCTATTAAATTCCTAGACTACCAACCTAAGAACTTGGGGAACAGGGACGGTGGAGCTTTAGTCTTTAGCTTGTTGGGAGTCACTGAAATCCGTGTTTTAACTTAAATTTATAATGTACCCATTTTTAACAGCACTGACTAAGAGAGGAAGCAACCCTCAAAGTGAAGGGAAGCTAACGCTGAAGCAGGCAAGGGGGAGCCTGCTGTTGGCACTGAGGAGGACATCTGTGCTGTTGCCTTTACCAGCCGAGACTTTGCCAAAGCTGACACAGAGGCTGGCTCCTTTGTAAATAAACACATCTAAGCCTTAGAGTGCTTTTAGCAAGGGCTTTCCTCACTTTCATTTTACAAATAAAAAGGTTACGTTTTGGTTTTTTGCTCTGGGCTCAACCTCAGCTCAGTTCTGAGACTACATTGAGAGGCAGCATGATGACATGGAAAGATTAGTGTATTGAGTCAAAAGACTGGTTCAATCCACATTGGACTCACTTAGCTCTTTGATTTGCCGCAAGTCACTTCATTTCTCTATCTCAGTTTCCTCCTCTGTAAAACTGGGATGCTGATGTTTAGAATACCAACTTTGCAGGATCAATGGGATGATTCAATCGTGTCATTTATTTGAGTGTTTTGTGTCCTATAATTTACTATCATAATCTTGTACACTATGATAGTAAAGGGTGGAATGGGGGAACATGCATTTATTGAATGACCATCCTCCCCTCATCTCCAAACCATTGAGAAAGTAAGCCTTTTTTTAAGGTTTCTCTGGAGATTATATTTGCCTCTTTGGGGCATACTAACTTCCAGTATAAAAAAATCTAAAATTTCTGAAAGTGAATAGTCACTCCCTTAACCGCCTGTATCTTATTCTCTACTACTCTTCACATGTTTCCAGTGTGTGTGTGTGTGTGTGTGTGTGTGTGTGTGTGTGTTTTAAACTCTCCAACTAGAAAATGACTCACTCAACATCTTGAATGTTAATGTGTTCTCTATTCACACAGATTTTGCTCCTGGTGAGGATTTTCATTTCCCCTCCCTTGGCGATTTCTCTATTTACTGGTACATTCCAGCTGTGTTTCATACCATGTGGAAGGTGAAGTCTTCACTTACCACAACTCCTGGATGACAGTTTAAGAGGATCATGAGAGACCAATCTTTTAAGTTGAAAGATACCAATAGGATTACAATTTCTCCTAGCTTTCAAGTCCCTCCTTGGGTTATAGTATATGTCTGGAAAATCTAACAAGCAAGGCTGGGAACCTTTGCTCTTCCTTGTTTCATCAGTATACTTTTAAAGCCATGCTTAATGCTTTAAGGGAAACTAGGCTCAACATCAGTAACCTCCTGGACTATAAATGGTCAACCAGATTCAATTAAACTTGAAAGAATCTATTGAGTCAGGCACCACCTGTTGGCTTGTTTTAAGAAGCATCAACATTCAGTCAACAAGCATTTTTTTAAAAAATTAGATATTTGTATTTATTTCAATAAATGTTTTCCAATTACATTTTAAACAATTTTAACATTCATTTTTTAAAATACTGAATTCCATATTCTCTCTCCTGCATCTACCTTCCCCCACTTGAAAAGATAAGCAATATAATATTAATTATGCATGTGGAATCATACAAAACATATTTCTATATTATATCAACAAGATTTTTAAAGTATTTCTTCTGTGCTAAAGCACTATGCTAATCTCTGGGGACACAAAGGTTAAAAACACTCCCTTCTCTCAAGGACTTTACATTAGAATGGGGGAGACCACAACTAATAGGGAGCTTATTGAGTGGGAATGGGTGGGAGGGAAAGACATCATCAAAACTAAGCTTATGGAAGAAAACTCTTTGGCAGCTGGGTGATGAATGAATTGATGCAGGGAGAAACTTGAGATAGATCAGGGTCCAGGTGATAAGGGTCTGAACTAGGGAAGGAGCAGTTAGTCAACCAAGAAACATTTATTAAACACTTACTATGTGCCAGGGACATAAATAAAATCATTGCTCTATTTGCTGTTCCCAGGTAGCCACGTGAATGGAGAGAATCAGACATGTTCAAGAGATAGTGTGAAGAGAGAATGATAAGATGTGACAATACATTGGATATGTGGAGTCAGCGTAAGTAAGGAATGGCACAAAGGTTGCAAACATGGATGACTGCAAAGATGGTGACGTCAAGGAAGGTTGGGAAGAGGGGAGGGTTGGGGGGCAAGATGAGTTCTCCTTTGACATAATGAGTTTGAAATGATTACAAGATATCAAATTTGAGATGGTCAAAAGATATTGGTGATGTAAAACACAACCAAGAGAGAGACATGACAGACCAAATATATAGGGATAGGAATCATCTGTACAGAGATGATGTTAAAGTACATGAATGCATAAGATCTCCAAATAAGAAAGTATAGAAGAAGAAGGAAGATAGCGCAGAACAGTGCCTTGTGGGACATACATGGTTAGTGGGCACCATATATATGAAGATCCAGCCAAGGAGACTGAGGAAAAATAATCAGACAAGTAGAAGGACAACCAGGAGAGAGTAGCATCACAAGAACCTAGAGAGGAGAGAGTATCCAGGAAGATGTGATTATGAGCAGACTGCAGGAAAGTAAAGAAGGGTGAGGTTTGAAAGGCTGTTAGATTTGACAAAAAGTAACTTTGCAGAGGGCAGTTTTAATCAATGGTGAAGTCAGATGCCAGATTGCAGAGGATTTAGAAGAGAATGAGAGGAGAGGTGGAGTTACACTCTGTAAATGACTTTCTCAGAGTTTTGCTGAAAAGGGGAGAAGATAGTTATAACACTATGAAAAAATGCTCTAAATCGCCAATTGGAGAAATGCAGTTTAAAGTAGCATCAATTGACCAATAAGACTAACAAAAAAAGAAAATGACAAATGTTGGATGGGCTATGAGAAAATAGGCACATTGATGCATTGTTCTTGGATGAATGGCTATGAATGGCTACAACCATTCTGAAAACCTATTAGGAATTACACACAGAAAGTTACTAAACAGCACATGATCTTTGATCCAACTATACCACTACTAGACCTATTCCCCCTGAAAAGATGAAAGAAAGAGGAAAAGGTGCTATGTCTACAAAAAAATCCAAACTATTTATATTAGCTCTTTTTATGGTAGCAAAATGTTGAGTAATGACTTAATTCATTTTGGTATATTAATATGATGGAATGTTACTGTGCTATAAGAAAAGAGGGAAAAATAATTTCAAAAAAAAACATGGAAAGACAAACTGATGAAGAGTGAAGAAAGCAGAACCAGAAGAAAATTTTATAATATCAATATTTTAAAAAAACAAATTTGAAGACATAAATTGATGAAGAATGAAATTAACTAAGTCAGTAGAACAATTTATACAACAACATTGTGGGGAAAAAAAGACTGAAAACTGTAAGAACCATTCCTGATCAATATCCATCTATGATTCCAGAGGAACTCTTTAGAGAGAGGTAATAAATTTAGGATGCACAATGAGACATTTTTTAATACAACCAATGACAGAATGTGTTTAATTTGACTATTGATACTTGTTACAAGGTATTTTTTCTTTCTTTTTTTCCTAATGAATGGGTAAAAGAAAAAGAAATTAAACTATAAATATTTTTTAAATAGTAGCTATTATGTATATAGCTCTTTAAGGTTTGCAAAGTACTTTATAAATTTATAAATATCTCATCTTATCCTCTCAACATCTGGGGGAGGAGCTATTTTTATCCCCATTTTACAGATGGGGAAACTGAAGCAGGGATTTTTTTTTTAAGTGACTCACCCAAGATCACACAGCTAATAAGTGTCTAAGGCTAGATTTGTACTCTAGTCTGAGGACTTTGGTTTAAATCTCACTTCTCATGCCTTCAACACACATGACCTTGGGGAAGTAATTTCATATGATTTCAAATAATTTCCTCAGCCTCACTTTTCTTATCTGTAAAATAAGACGGTTGGATCAGAAGAGGGGAAGAGGAGAAGGAGGGGGAAAAGGAAGAAGAGGAAAAGAAGGAAAAGGGAAAGAAAGAGAGGAGGATGGAGAAGAGAAAAAGAAAGAAGGATGAAATAGAGAAAAGGAGAATGCTCTCTAGCCTCTCTAGAACTTGGGTGTCTCAGAGTTTGGAAAGAGTTCTCTTATTTTTTTAAAAAAAATTCATGTATTTATTTACTTTTAGTTTTCAGCATTCACTTCCATAACCTTTTGAGTTTTCAATTTTCTCCCCGTCCCACTCAACCCTTTCCCCAAGATAGCATGCAATCTGATATAGACGCATACACATTGCTATTAAACATTTTTATATTAGTCATGTTGTAAAGATGAATCAGAACCAATAGGAGGAAGAAAACAAAATAAAACAACAACAAAAGAGAGCAAATAGTATGCTTCCATATGCATTCAGACCCCATAGTTCTTTCTCTGGATGTAGATATAGCATCTTCCATCAGGAGATTTTTGGAGTTGTTTTAGATGCTTGCATTGCTGAGAAGAGTAAGTCTATGAAAGTTAGTCACTGTACAATGTGTCTGTTACTGTGTAAAATGTTCTCCTGGTTCTGCTCACTTCACTCAGCATCAGTTCATATAAGTCTTCCCAGGGTTTTCTGAAGTCTACTTGCTCATCATTTCTTATAGCACAATAGTATTCCATTACATTCATGTACCACAGCTTGTTTAGTCATTCCCCAATGGACGGGCATCCCCTCAGTTTCCAATTCTTTGCCACCACAAAAAGAGCGGCTATAACTTTTTTGTGCATGTGGGTCCTTGTCCAATTTTTATGATCTTTTGGGGATGGAAAGAGTTTTCTTCAACTTGTTTTGCTGCCTGCCTCATATTTAATTTGCCAGACTGACAAATGAGGGAGCTTGAGACAACTTTTGTCCTGTTACTTGTCTTTAGGGTAAGTACGTTTGCTCTTCTTTGGTATGTGACTATTGGTAATCAGTCCAAGATTATCCATATAATCAATATGATTATCAAAATAATCAATATTATTATCAATATAATTGATCATCAAGATAATCCAACGTGGATGTGCTGCATGGCTGGTGTCTGAGCAGCCGGGGCCTAGGGAGGCACAGAATCATACACGTTACAAATTGTATATTTCCTTATATCGGGCTGCTTCCCCACAGTTGAATATAAGCTTCTTGATGGTAGTGCCTGTTTTTCATTGCTTTTTGGCATCCTGCCTAACACAATATCTGATATATAATAAGTTCTGAATATAGGCTTATTGAATTGAAGGAAAACACGGCCATAATGCCTACCTTATGTATGTGTTCATACCAGCATCAACAAATATTCAAGGAAATAATAACAACTCACATTCATGATCAACAAATAGCTTTCTTCACAAAGAGGCCAGTGGTGAAAATGTTACAACGATTACCAAGCAAATTCAAATTAATGAACTCATTATTCATCCTAATCAAGATTTAACTGTGTTCCCATTGTACAGAAGACAAAGCTGGTATTTAAAGATGCCAAGTGAATTGTCCAAGTAAAAAGTTGAGAAGCTGGGACTCCAGCCTAAGTTTTATGACTCCAAATCCAGTGTTCTTTCCTATATGTCACTTTTGCCTGGGAAGCAAGTTGTTGTCCAGGCCTTCTATTCAAAAGAATATGAAGGGACTTGATAAATTCCTCATTTCTGAATATTTGCTCATATCATCCTGCCTGTCCCACCTGTCCTCTAGGATTCAGGTTAGTTTCCACCTAATTCTGGGAAGCCCTTTATGACTATTCCAGTCCAAAGTAATTTTTCCCTCCTCTGAACTGTATCACTAGTTTGTACCCACTGAAATAAAATCAGTACAAAATAAAATCAACTACATGTAAGGTTCTGTGCTAGGTGTTGTGAGAAAGCCAACAGAAGGTAAGAAACAGTCCTCAGATACAGCATATATCATTTACTCCTTGCATTTGTCATTCATTCCATAAGGATTGACTAAGCCATATTGTATCTTCTGAACTACTCTATGTCTTCCACGTGGGCTAGCACAGCCAGTCAATTAATAAGCATGTGCTAGCTGCCTTCTGTGTCCCACAGATGATGCTAGGATGGTACTGGGGAAACATATACAAAACCAAAACAGTCCCTGCACTTGTGTTATGCCAGAGAAGAGAACTTAATACATTTATATGTTTACAAAAAATAGATATTTGATGATGGGAGGATGAGATGGTGAGACTCAAGGAAATTAAATGACTTGCTAATATTCACACAGTAGCAAGTTTAAGTCAGAACTTGAACCCATATCTTTTGACTCTCTAAGTGAGGGAGCTTTTCTTCTGTGTTTTTAGGTGATACATGAACAATCATATTAAAGATATTTCCACATTAGTCACCTTGTGAAAGAAGATTCAGAAGGAAAAACCACAAGAAAGAGAAAGAGAAAATAGTATGCTTTGATCTGCATTTAGACTCCATGGCTCTCTCTCTGAATGTGGATAACGTTTCCCATCATGAGTTTTCTGGAATTGTCTTAGATTGCTGCATTACTGAGAAGAGCTGTCCATCAAAGCTCGTCATTGTGCAATGTTGCTGTTACTGTGTGCAGTGCTCTTCTGCTCACTTCTCAGCATCAATTCATGTAAATCTTTCCAGGTTTTTCTGAAACCGGCCTGTATTTCTTATAGCACAATATAGCATTCCATGACTTTCATATACCACAACTTGTGCAGCCATTCCCCAACTGAAGGGCATCCCCTCAATTTCCAATTCTTTGCCACCGCAAAAAGAGCTGCTATACAAATTTTTGTACATGTGAGTCCTTTTTCCTTTTTTATGATTTCTTTGGGATACAGGCCTGCTAGTACTATTGCTGTTTCAAAGGGTATGCACAGTTTTATAGCCCTTTGGGGATAGTTCCAAATTGCTTTCCAGAATGGTTGGATCAATTCACAACTCCACCAACAATGCATTAGTGTTCTAGTGTTCTAATTTTCCACATCTTCTCCAACATTTATCATTTTCTTTTTTTGTCATATTAATGTGATAGGTATGAGGTGGTACCTCAGAGTTGTTTTAATTTGAATTTCTCTCATCGATAGTGATTTAGAGTATTTTTTATATGACTAGAGATAGCTTTAATTTTTTCATCTGAAAACTGCCTGTTCATGTCCTTTGACCATTTATCAATTGAGGAATGAGATCTTACCTTTTTTACCACAAGTCAGGAAATTCTCCTGTAAAGGTGAGGATTAGACCTGATGTCCTCTAATACCCCCTCCATTTCTAAGTCTATGATTCTGGGATCCTCTGAGATTTTTAAAGCCTATCACTATCTGGTTCCAACCTATTTTTCCAAACTTACACTCCTCCAGGAGCCTCATGTTCAACTTATGTGCATCCTATGTCCTATCTTCATGATTTTGCATAGAATATCCTCCATGCCTGGAATGTTCTCACTCAGTAGGCATTTAATAAATGCTTGTTAGCTAACTGCCATGAAATCGCTGTTCCCCATCTCACCCGACCTTTGGCCACTGATTTTCTTGTATAGTCATCCTGTGTCTCATTGGTCCTAAGCTCTCAGAGAACAGAGAGTGCTTCTGATTTGTCTTTTATCTTCATTGTCTTCTGCCCCCGCTCACAGTAGGTGCCTAATAGATGTTTGCTGAATTGGATTGAATTAGGTTTATGCTTACTACAGACCAACACTCTAATACTAAAAAACTGGCTCCTTGGTGTTGCTTGATGACTAGTTTTGGAAGCAAAAGATAATAAACCAATTTCCTTTCTCGAACATGGCTACTGCCACTTCCTTTGCAAAAACACAGTCCCTGCCAGGGTTTCCAGGCCAGGAAAAGTGTAACACCTCTCAGAGAAGGATGTATGGAGAGCCTTTGCTCCAAGGGCAAGGAGGTATGAATGACCCAGGTGGGGCTATTCAAGAAGCTAGGTTGGAATGGAGAGAAAAGAATTTTATAACCCCTTCCAGAAAGGCAGTCATTGAGGGGAGCAACTAATGGTAGCTTAGAGAAGGTTGGGTGGGAGAGCGAAGAGGAGAGATAGGCCCCTTCCCTCAGAAATGTCACAAGATTCATACTTCACCCTTGACTCACTGCAGGCAGAACCTTGGGCCTGGGATAGTGAGTTGGCAGAAAGATCCCACCCCATTCCAAACTTCCACTTCCTCTGCCCTACCTATCTCCCCCTCCCCCCAAAAAAAGAAGAAAAAGAAAGGAAATGAGGAAAGAATAACAAAAAGGGGCAAGATTTGAAAAACAAGTCTTCTTTAAAACACATTTCCTTCTTCTGCCTCCCCTCCCTTCTTGCTTCCAGACCCTAGTTGTCTCAAAATGAGTGCCTCCAGTATGTTTGGGTGGAATGAGATATCAAGTGCCCTTTGGGGAGCCATCAGAGGCAGTCATGGTAACTGGATTTTGCTTGTCATAAAGTCATACTATTGTCACTTCATATCCTCTTTTACTGGTGGCAAGAAAAGGGCGCACTGGGATCTATCCTTCCCAGTGTGGGAAGTAAGGTAAGATCAGCCCTCCCACCAGGATGGGGAGGAGTTCCCCCTCCCCCCCACCACTCTCCCTCACCACACTTGTCTCCTGCCAGGGTTTGGGAGGAATCTCGAGGAGACCAGAAAAGAGAGAGGTGGCTGTTGTCCCATGGCATGGAGTAAACCCAGGGCAGCAGCTGGTGTGGCCACACCACAGCTTAGCTGTGCTAAGTGACCTCCAACACAAAGGGCTAGAGGGAGGTGAATGTGACATCCTTGTGTTTTAGCGCCCTAGGAGCTGGAGAGCTGAGAGGCCCCAGCCTGACCTGGCCCTGCTGCTCTCCCCAGTTTTTCTTAAATTCATCCTTTTAAAGAATATCCTTGCCAGATAGAATATTATTTCTCCTGGACACCTGTGGTCCACCTTGTACTTAGGTTTCAGGTGCCCCACTTGGGTGCTGCATGAGACGCCATGGGAGCCCCATAAGAAAGAGGGACCTTAGCCTGTTAGAAGCCAACTGGCTTCTCCAATCAGGGTCATAAGCTTGAGTCATGTCATAAATCCCCACGGAGGGCAGAATTACTATGAATACGGCCCTATCTTATGATTCCTCTTCAAGTTAAGGTTACACAGGCCTAGAAAGGGGCAGGTGCTTGGGTGAGGTTGGAGATGGCCCCAAATTGGATGTATGGGGTGCCTGGAGGCCTCAGCTGCAGATTATCCTAGGACTCATGTTTGTATTACATATATGGCCTTGTGGACCTCCGAGGAACGTAGATGGTTTTTTATTTTTCTTTATTTTTGATATGATTTGTGATTTCTGTGGTGGAGGGCAATGTTTCTAAAACTGTCTGGTCTCGAAACACATTTAAACTCTTAAAAATTAAGGAACCCCTAAATGCTTTTGTTTACGTGGTTATGTTTAACCAATATCTACTCTATTAGAAAAATGTTAATTCATTAAAAATCACAATTAAAATCTTTATATGTTCATAGCAATAACCTTTTCAGAAAAAATAACTATTTTCCAAAACAAAGAGAATGGTGAGAAGAGTTACATTGTTTTACATATTCTTGTGAATCTCTTTAATATCTGACTTAATAGAAGACAATTGGTTTTTAGACCTTGCAACTTCCCTCCATTCCCCCTCCCTCTCCCCTTTTTTGGCTGTTGTCTTTCCCCATTAGAAAGTAAAAATCCTTGATATGTATTTTTTTTTTTTGGTTTTGGATTTTTTGCTGCTATTTGCTTATATCCAGCACTTAGCTCAGTGCTTGTTCCATAGTAAGCACTTAGTAAATGCTTCTCTCCCAACTGTTTTCAATATGTTGTGACTGTGTGAAGTATATGGAAAAAAATCCCGCCTCTCAAAGATACGTCTTTAGAACCCGGAGTAGTATTGTGATAGGAGAGTAATGTGTTAGCAGTATTATGAAGATGGTTTGGACCTAGAGGATCCTGTGAAGGGTCTCTGGAACCCCTAGGAGTTGGTGGAACATACTTTGAGAGCTGCTGGTATAGGGAAGTCCTAGTGAGGAATTTCCTTTACCGATGTCGAATCAGCAAGTCACTTAAAGCCACTCAGGGGGTATGTGTGCTGGGTAGGCCGTAACCCAATTTTTCTTTGACTTCCTAGACCTTCCCTAGGCACTGTAACATCCTGCCCAGAGGGACATGAATATACATTTAAAACAGTAGATGTTCCCCTTAGATGACATAGGAGGTCTCTTTTTGTTTTTAATCCTAGGATCCTTGTTCACCAGCTCAGTTCAGTAACCTGGAGGAATAATACAAAGAGCTAAGGTTTGCCAAACTATCTCACTTGATCCTCCATCACAAAGAAGACAGCTTGTGTGATTTGCCCAGAATCAAACACCTGGGTGTTTGACCAAGGCTATATTTGAACTCAGACCTATCCTGACTCCAGGACCACCATAGCTGAGCTGCCAGGAAGGGTAAAGGACGGTGACTGAGAAAGCCTTTATGCTTGTTTTACTCCATAAATTAAAAATAAAATAAACTGTCTTTTAAAAATGCACAGTCTTTTTTTAGGTTAATTTACACATTCTCCTGGTATATCAAATCAGAGAAGGATGTCCAGAAGAGAAAGGTCAGAATGGTGAGGACTTTTAAAATCAGGTCATAGGATCAGCTGATGGAGCTTAGCTAGGAAAAGAGAAGACTGGAGAATAAGGTAATTGTTTTCAGATTGTTCAAGAAGGGTTAGACTTTCTGCCTGGTGTAGACCTAGAACCAATGGGATGAAAGCTGCAGAAAGGTAGATTTCACTTCAAATTTCATACAGTCAGAGCTTTCCAAAAATGTGATGTTCCCACCGAGGGAACTAATCCTATAGTTTAGGCCAATAGAAGAAATAATGAGTAATTTGTCCCTGGAGGCATTTAAGCAAAGGGTGGATGAATATTTGTGAGGGATGTTGGCTCCCGACCCCATACAGTTTCAGAAGTGCTTCAAGGATCTCAAGTGGGAAAAGTATAAGAAACCTTGAGACAAATGGGAGTCATAATTTGGGCAGAGGTTGGCCTAGATAGTATCTGGGGTCCCATCTAAATCTGGAATTTTATGTTTCCAAATGGGCCATCTCAACCATACAATTTAGGTTAAAGCTTTCATCTAGAGATGAATTTCTTGGCATATTAAATTCTTATTCTTCAATATTTCCAAGAGTCGGGGGGGCGGAGCCAAGATGGCGGAGTGAGAGCAACAAATCTCCTAAGCTCTCGGACAAACTCCTTCAGGTACCTCCGAAAGGAGAATCTGACCAAAGTTCGGAGGTGCGGAATCCAGTGGGAGGCAGAAGGTGGCAGTTTTGGAGCTCACGTTAGACTGGAGGATCCACGGGAAAGGTCTGTTCTGCGGGGGTGAGCCCACAGCGCACAGCGCAGAGTGGCCAGCGCGGCGGAGCAGAAGGGACCCGAGAAACCTGAGCTGCGGGCAGAACCTGAGGAGCGGCACCGAGGGCAGAACCTGAGGAGCGGCACCGAGGGCGGGAGACAAGCCGAACCAAGTCCCTGAGAGCTGCAGAGAGCCAGATATCAGCGCAGCAGCTCCTGAGACCTTCAGCCCGAAGATCAAACTTCGGTAAGTCACCTACTTGAACTTCCGGGAGCCAGGATGGCGGAGTGATCAGTAAATGCTCTCTCCTCCCCACTTG